>JACJUY010001802.1:0-35909 GCA_014220935.1 Platorchestia sp. MABIK
TGTCACGAAAAAGATATCTCAAAGTCTGCCCGAAGCGTGTTGCAGCCTGGGGGAGAACACTACAAGCATAATTAAACTAAATTATTTCCCACGCGTAACTTCAGAATTCGTTTCTTTTCTAATATCTTATCACTAAAGCTTCGTAACTTATTTTCTACTGATTCGAATATTGTGGACTTTCAGTTATTTAGTGCATTTAAGAGTCTTTCTCGTGAGGATGTACATGACTGGGGTAAATATATCTTTCAAAGAAGCATGTTTTGAAGTGTGGAATCTGATTTACCATTGCATTCCAATAAACTGCAATGAAACCAATTGCATTCAAAAATTTGATAATGTCGTAGTTTCAAGCAGCCGACCTTTTCGAAGAATTAATCTCATATGCTCCAACCCAGAACCCTTATCATGAGAAGCTGCAGCGCAATTCTTGATGAAATCTTCCTACGAGCCAAGTCAAACAACAAATATTCCAGATTAAAATCTACGTCGCTTTAACACGTTTTCACAATGAAAAATATCAGCCTCAAAAGGAATCTTCTCTTACGTCTAAGAAATAGTTTCTTCGTGAGACTGTAATTGCGAAGAAGAGCGCAAATGTTTAGACCTCGTTCTCTCAGGCACCACCTCCCGTCTACGCGATACGAGCAGCGCTCAATCTGGCGGGCTGACGGCCGACCAGTTCTGCCTGTGATAACGAGTCCAGTTTTCCGGAAGAACGAGCTCTGAAATAACGTATTTTTACGCCGCTTAGACGATTCAGTCATATACAACTGACGCTTCGCTCGGTTTTAAAAAGTACTAAAATTACTTCGCCTATAATGTTTAATTGTTTTTGTGTAAAAGTGCTTTGTCATTTTCCTTTTTTCTTGCATGTGGTGTTAACACTTGTTATGCTCAGTTCGCTTTAGGTGTGTTTGTTTTAATTATGATGAAGAACTATTTAATTCCTAATATGGTCGTCGCTAAGCATAAACAAATTTTTTTTCATTGTTGGGAGACTATTTTTAGTATGTGACAAATGTTGGTATACTTCGAATTTTGTGAGGAAATAGAGTGTCATTATTCATTTCTGTCGATGACATTGTTTATAAAATTCAAAATTTAAATTGAATAGTTTTACGAATTTTTCATTCATATGAGATTTCATTCTTTTAACCCAGGTCAGTAGGACAATAGTTCTACAATTTCTTATTTGATTTTTGCTTATCGAATTGCTCACAAATTTGGATGAACAGATTTAACATTTTCGGAAAAGTATAATTTGTATGGAAATTTGTAATCTATTATTACTGAAAGTATGATATGACCAGGCCTAAACACACTCTTAGCGTTTCAGCTAATCTTCATTTTCTTGTTCTGTACTTACCTAAACATTGAGTCTCTTAAATAAGTAATTACATGCACCAAACTGTTTCAAACCAATTCTGATTTTTCGTGGCTTTCTTTTCCGGTGCAGCACTTAAAGGAATGAACTTTGAAAGAAGGGCGATAAATTCGGCATTGTCTATTTGGCCACGACTCTTCATTTTGAAATCAAAGAAGACGCCTTTCAAATGGCTCCGCGTTTGGAAGTTTGCCACCAGCATCCATCCTTCACGAGGTGACATCCGTCCCTTGGATGCCCATTAGCCTGCTGCCGATCGGCTGTCATCTTCAATTGGAAAAAATGAAGGAAGCAGTGATGAATCTCCAAGCTCGAAATAATCGTTCTTTTTAGAGTAAAGTAACCAACGCGTATAGGGGTCATTAGGAAAGTATTTTGTAATTGATGTGAAATCGTTTTCAGGAGCAAGTTTAGTTTCTGAGTTGTCATTTTAATTACTGTTCGATTTATCTAAAACTTCGTAGTTATATGTGAAAATAAATTCCGAGACAATTTTGCTTTCATGATTTTTTGAAATTATTTATATTTTGGGGGGTAGATGACAATTTTTTGATTTTTTGGGTAAGTTTTCAAATCTCAATATCTCCGACATTGTCCGACCGATTTTCAACATTCAACTTGCAAAATGAAGAGAGAAATGTAAGCTATAAAAGTATTGATCGTCTTGTGTGAATTTCGTTTTGAAATTTTAGAAAATTAGAAAAACAGCATTTGTTTAATTTTTTTGCTGAGATTTTCACAAACCTCGAAAACATTTTTTGCAATTATTTGCAAATTGAATCGTAAAAATCGGTTGACTGTCAAAGAAATTGCGATTTGACGTTGGTACGTATTGCAAAAATTGATTTATGAGAAAAAGCTCTCTAAAGTATTTAGGGGCTTTGCCTGCTAAGCTGTAGTAGACAAATGAATATAACTACACAGCAGTGAAGCATATCGTTAGATTAAAAAAAAAATTCTTTAGCATGAGGTAAAAAAACAGAAAATTTACAATAAATCGGATTTTGACCTAGACGGTCCCTTTTATGCTTCAATATTAAGTATGAGAAACTTAAGTGAAATTCTAGTTTTGAAAGTTGCACTCACAGATTACTGAGAGAAGATCTCAAAAACCAGAGGCCTCGGAATCATCTTCTCATGCTGACTACAGTAAGGCATCGCAGAAAAAACGAGAATAGCGCCAACCAATATTTACGGAGAGATTGGTTGGTTAATATACTATAACGGAGAACCAAGCATTTTTGTAGATGTAACTTTATTCTTGATCTTCGAGAGGAAGGTTACACGTTCATTCATTCAAATCATAAAATGAATGCTGTTTACCTGCTGCGGGTCATTTCCTCAATCTCGGGCTGACAAGCTTCAAATTCTTGTTAAAATGCAAATAATTTCGTGAAAGTTTTCGACGTCTTTTTAAATAAAATATCGTATTGTTTCGATGACGTTTTGGACGATTTAAGTTCCTTTGAGAATAAAAGTAATTGTCGAGCAAGATGGGAATTATGATGATAATACCATATAGTCAATACCTTAGTAAAACATGCAAATCATCTTCTACTGCACAAATTTCTTCTTATTCAAGTAGTATTGGCCTTATTTATCCAACTAACGCGACGTCATATTCTAGATCTGAATAACTGGGAATAACTGCTGTAAATTTGTAATCGTAAAAGTTGAAGTTTGCATTAAGTATGACGTCGAACAACTCAAAGATTCTGTTTGTGCGCGTTATTTCCTTTTGCTTCAGGTGATTACCTGGAGGTTGTTGTGTTGTGAAATTTAGGCGACGGTTGCAGAGAGCAGTTTGCATTACTGTCTTATATGTTCCACAAGCCCGTAAATCACTTGAGTTGTGTGCAGGACTTTTGTTGGTGATGTTATCAGTCAAATGTCACTTATTTTTCCTCCTCTTGATGAGGCTTAAGTAAATACCGGTTCTCAGGATCACTTTAACCCTCTCATGCGTTCGCCTCAAACAATTGAAATTTTTTATTTGATTGGAGGGTTCCTCAGACACACGCGTCATTTCCTCATTTTCTTGGGAAAGTCAATTCTTTTGTTTGGTTTTCTGGATCATCGTGCTATCGGCGGGGGTCGTAAAGCGATACACTGTTTCGTAATTGGCAAGAAATAGGAGCCTAAACTGAGTCATAAATTCCCCATTTACGCCTCAGAGCTCGCTGAGCAGAGGAGGGCAGCGGCTCCAGTGAAGGAAATATCGGATTCTTCGACAGCAGCAGCTGGAGAGATCAAATTATAAAGGACTTTGCAGATTGGCGTAGCAAAGAGGTACTAGCTCCGAGCGCATTTATGGAAAATGTAAATGCGGAATAATTTAGCAACATCTTAAATAACGGGAATGCAGGAAAGATCAAATGCTTTAATTTTTCAATTTAAAGCTTAGATTAAATTTCAAAGTTACTTAAAATATCAGCAAGGCAAATGCTCAATGTCCTCAATTGTCATCCATCATTTAAAAGGTTAAATATATTCACAAAATGAGGGAAAATTACTTCGAACTTTGTTTTAAATGCAGTACAGCAAACAAACAACCTTATTTTGCCCACAATTCATAACAAGCGCAATTTCGACCGATATTTATTAAAAATTTCCTAAATGTGGCGTGAGTAATAGAATTAAAGCATCAGCGTAATGTCGAAACCACGATTTTGTACAATTGTGGTGCTAGCAATGGTTCATTGCTTTAAACATTCCTCTGGTTTATTCTTACACGTCTTTTAGTTTCTCATGAAAATGCGAGGAGGATATGTATCCGCAAGTTATCCACTTACGTCAAGTTTCTACACTAATGCTCCTTAACGATGTCCGATAGAGACATTCATTGCTTTTACCGTTATAATAGGTTTTCATCACAGTTATTTTCATGCAAACGTCGAGATGTACTTGTGTTGTTTCAGTACTGTATTAATAAACAATAATGGATTCGACATGAAGAATGAGATTACTAGTCCATGTAGCTAAACGGAACACTGAAAAATTGTTAATTTATATTCAAATCGTGAGGAGCTTTGAATGTATGTGGCTGTCTCTCACTAAGAAGGTAATCATACGTATTGTTATAAAAAACAATATCCAAGTCACTGGTTTATCCACAACAAAATAACATTTTTTGGGTAAAATCATTTGATGTAAAACTACATTTTGAGCCGATTAATTTTGAGCAATTCTGGCATGTAACTCATATCACCAACTAAACATCTTAAGCAAAAAAGGCTGAATAAAAATGAATTTTATAACTTAATTTTCCATCCAACTCAAAGGAGAATTGAAGGCGTACTGGGCATCGCATACGTTTTAGGCTTCTCAGGCAAGCTCGCAAGAACGCAGAGCCTCGTTCAGTTTCTTGCGAGGGAAGTACCAGCACTGGTCGTCTCCGCTGCCAGTGTGACAAATGATTTCCGATATTTCCCTCAGGTGTCCTTGGCAACTGCAGTTTGGACACAAGGTTTCGTTTGCGAGCCGCACAAGAACCGGTAAAGCTCATCTCGGCAGAATAAAAATACGTTGTTTAAAAAAATCGTTGTACAAGGTATTTATATTGCGTATTGTGAATGGCGTGAATTATTATATCTGGCTTAAGTCAGAATGGCAAACGACAGGCTGTGTACTTCTTTGTCTATTTAAAAAACATCCGTTTGAATTGATGAGACACGCCATTCCGTCAAATGAATGTAGTTAACGCTGGTCAGGAGAGAATTTAACGACACTTTCTAGTCGGTAAATTACTGGGAACGAAGTGAAATGAAACTCGTTCATGATGGATGAAAATTTTAAGAGCGTTCCCAAAACAAAGCTAGCAATAGTTTCGTCTAGATGGTGACGTGCATCAAACAAATTTGATGGCATTCTAGTGACAATTTAGTTGATTTTTTGATTACGTGCTTCTTACGTTGATGAGTTACATTTTAATACGCTTCGAAGGGTAACTTTCATATAGCAAAAATGAAGGCTTGAATATTAGTAAATTAGTTTTGTGTAACTAATTCTGGAATATTCCTGGCTCAATCACATTTTTATCATAGCTTGGATTTCACGGCTACGAAGAAAATACGAAGCCCTCGAGACACAATACGAAATAAGTTAGAATATTTTCATCTGATTACCTCGGTTTTCTTGTTTGTCGGAAGACAGTAATTCCAAGTCATAAATTTGAATCAAAAGTTGTGAAAAATTATATCAGGAACAGATTCGCATGATCAGATATTGTAAAATCAATCTTTTCCTATTGTTGTGCGTTTTATTTGATTTTATTTTTTAATACCCAAGCTGTTGGGTGAATTTATCACAATTTGAACAAAATTAAAAGGTAGGATGCATTCCTTCAATACAATTGATTCTTTATTTCCTAAGTCACCCCAACACGTTCAGGTTGCCCTACTCACATAAGCCTGGTGAGGTTAAAGACAGTTATATTGCGTAGGTGTGTCAAACAATCTAGTAATGTGACATTAAACAGTTGTTCATCGTAAAGATTTAAACTTACAGCATCGCTCATGAAACACGTCCATTTCATTTTACCACATTGGAAACCACGATAATCGAAACTGGTGATGTTGTTTCACCAAAACTTGTGTTTTTTTATCAAAACTCCACGGGTTTTAAAACCTACGTTTAACTTACTCCATGACCTAAGTTATACAGTGTAAATAGGTACAGGAAGCAATTTCTCAAGAGCATATGCGTAACTCCTCAAGAAATTACGGGGAGATGCAAGGCATCTATCACGGAAATGCTTCTACTTCAGCCCTCATACAGTAACTAGGTAGCGTCGTGCGCAGGGATCGTAAGGAAATGGTGAGCCGCGAGTGCTGATGCTTCTGCTGTCTACATCTTGAGTGCAAAGGATTCAAGGGCCCTCATTTCGCAAACTTCATTTTTTATTGCTTCAATTTTGGCCCCCTAGGTGCTCAATTATTTTTCTGAGTATTATGAAGAGAAACTAAGACAATTCAGTTCGTTAGAGAAGCTAAATTGTCAGTACAAAATTGATTTTCATTATTCGTTCTCTTTCATGTTGCTCTGAAAGTTAAGAGAAAGAGAGAGAGAGAAAGTGAAGAAAGCGAAGTGAATGGAAGATTACCGTACATATTTTAAAATTGAGTTGTCTAAATTTTCTAGGACGTTTTAGAGAATTTGAAATAGTTTTAGCAAAATATAATTTAGTAGTAAATAGTTTTTTCAAAAAAGTTGATAATTATGCTCGTTTCTAGTTATTGGCTTGCTCCTCTCCACTAGACGAGCATGAGCATCTTTGTGTTGCAAGTTATCGTAGTTGATGGATTTTCATTTCATCTACTAGACTGATACATATGTTTACAATTGTATAGGAAAATTACACACAAAATTCATTACCGCCAAGAGTTCCAATGGAAGTCATTGCTAGCTTAATAATCCAAAAACTTTTGCGGTATTTATTGAGAGATCATGTGAAATGAGTAATGTTGGAAAAACAGGTACTTTATAAAACAAGCCAGTCATCCATACTCAAAAATAGATGTACGGCAATAAAGAAGCAGTGAAAACTTCATAAACAAATAAGCTGTTGTTGAAAAGTTTCTAAGCAACAGAAATGCTGCAAATTACAGAGAACTTGTTACTGATTTGTTGTCCAATGTCCTGTTATTAAGCTGTAGAATGAACATGAAAATTCTCTACTTATTCGGCCATTTGGACTAGTTCCCGGACATTCTTGGCGGCATCTGGGAGAAGCTAGGAGAAGGATATCACTAACATGTGAAAAGCGATGGAGGGTCTTCATCATAGACGATGTGATGTTTAAATCAAGGCTAATCATAATTTTTACTTGAGTCTCATGCACGATTGTGCAAATGAACAATACACAAGAGAATCAAGCAAGAGATCGTTACTTCAGATGACCAGCATATGGTAACTCCGTGAATGTAACATATCTTTGGCGATATTTATCGACCAAATTTCACTTAAAGATTTTCAATTATTTATGGAAAATTTTTCAATATTTTTTTTGTCGTCCAACGTAGACACACAGTTAGCGTCATTTGTTTGGTCCTACAAGGTGGTTGAAATGTTTGAGAGATTTAAGTAAATATCAACCTTTCTCGCAAACTGGAACCAATTTGGTAAACATATTAACATTTTCGAAATAAAAGGGTCATTACGATATTTTACCTTTGGTCTCTGCGATCATAGTTTAGATTTGGCTCATATTAATTCTTTCTGTGAATAAGAATCACGAATAGCCTCGAACACCCAGTCCAGAATAAATTTCCTTTTAAGGAAAATATTAATCATGAGGAATAGCTAAGATGTACATTAGAACAGCGCCGGCGGCTGTGAAGAAGCTCTCGCCAGCCAGTTCAAATCAAACCAAGATACGAGCTTGCGACTGGCAAAATTTCGCGATCTTCTGGACGCAGGCTTTACGATCCCAAAGGGGGAAAATAAGACCCAACGTCTACCTTTCGATCCTAGTTTCGAGAGTTTGAGGATTTCTGACTTCATGATCTTACCTATAATTCTATATTTAGTTCCCTACTTTTTTACTGCCCTGATAGTTGAATCAGTGAACTCCGAAACGCTCGCCAGTAAATGTTCACTACGTTGCTCCTTCTTTTCATATTGGATATGAGATTCTCCAAGCATCGTCGTATTAGCACTATTCTGGTTTCAAAGACATATCGTAATTCCAATCAACATTGAGAGCTGGTATGTACACTGTTCAATTAACACGATGCATACAGGTGATCCTAGATTACCACTAATGCATTGTGATTGAATGTGACATAATTCGAAAATACTATAATCAGTTTGATTTCTCTTGGTGTATCACGGACTGTTTTAATGTAATACGTTCACTTCAAAATAGCCCGCTCAGTTCAAAATCAATTTCTCTTCAGCTGTTATTTGAGTCCCGCACTCACTCAAGTAGAATAATTAATTCTCCAGTTTTCCTTCTCTGCCGCAGAGAACTTGGCTGCGAACTAATAGTCATTTGAGGCTCAATTACAGTTGGTCTGCGGAGCTCGCTAATTAAGCTCGATAACACGCGCCAGACTCTAAGCTAATCCGGGATTTGCTTCGCTGGACTGCACAAGCGGACGAGATCGCTGATTTCCGCCTCCGGGAATGTGGTGCCAAAGGATGTGAGTAGCGTCGCCAAATTTTAGGTGACACCAAAATTGGCACGCAGCACACGGTCTTTTCGCCAGAAACTGTTGCTTCGTCCGACAAAATTTTCAATACGTCTTCGGGATATTGTTCGAGCATCTGCTCTGAGTTTGGTAGAGTTTACTCTGCGGAATTGATTTAGCATTTAATGAATTCTCAGGAAATAGAGGCAATGTTGTTCATGTGGGCAAGACGAGAGAATTCGAAAACATGAATGCGTGTGTTTATTTTGTCCCTACAGAATAAAGACTCTATTTATCCATTATCAGTTGTCAGTGTAATGTAACATAACTTCACTACATGAAGGAAAGACGTTACTTAACGGAGTAAAGTTTCAAATGAGCAAGGCTCGGATCAATTTGTTCACATGATTAGCAGTTGAGTCATCGTAGACATTCAAAATTCGATGAGCAAGAGAAAACAGGAAAAATTGAAAACCTAAGGGTTCCAGTAAGGTCGAATAAATAATAATTTTTTAAAATTTCATCTGCTCAAAATAACAATAAATTTGTGGAGAACGACTCCATCAATGTTTTAAGTACTTCGAGGTTTGAACGTCAACAGATCACTGAAATTATTCGAGGAATCTAGCGTTCATTTTAGATATTATTACCTTCAAGATTAGGGGTGCATCGTATTGTCAACGTACATGTTGAATGTAAATCGCATTCTTATTTCACGTAATTTTAGAAGAATTACTGCATCAATTAAAAAATTCAAATACACTCGATTAGCAAGCAGTTTTCTTTTGGAGATCGCCATTGCGCCAGTCATATGGAGATCTATCGCCCTACTATGGCAGGGTACAAAGCCAGAGAGCATGTAAATTTATACCTCATACATGAGCAGGGGTGGGCTTTTGATCCAGCCTGCCTGTAAACCTGCTTATTGTGTCTCTCCCAAGGATGATGAAAGATTTACGATGCCCGCCTAAGGCGAAGATCTATCAGGTTTTGGTCCCAAGTGGCCTTTGTAAGCGACGGATTTTCTTTCATTAGCTGAATAACTAGTTTTTCCTCTCAAGATCTCTCTCTCAGGTAATTTACGGATTCCAACTTTTCTTAGTAGTGTTTCACGCCAATACTCATTCTTCTTCCGTTACGATGTACAGGCTGAGGATGTCTATCATGACATTCCTTTCACTTTTACATAAGTTGGTACGAGGATTGTCTGGTTCACTGGTATGGTAAACTACATTTACATACGTCTTCAATGGGTGGATATGAGCTATCAAAGGTAAAATACAGTATATTCGTATAGTCTACTGTACCACAAACTACCTCACGTCAGATTTTGTGCTGTAGAGCAATTCCCTGGCATACAGCCTTGTGCAATTAAAGCGTTTTGGTTTCCTCAGCTCGGGCACAATTATTATTGACCTCCAGCCAAGTTTGCGCGCCGCGAACATTTCTCATCAAACATTCAAGGATCAGGAAATACTCAGATTTAAACTTCAGTAGCGAAAGAGATATTCATTTTGAACGCTCTGATGATATCCTAAGCTAGCCAGAGCTGTTTACCATCACGCACTAGGCCGATCAGGTTCCCCTTGGTTCCATTCAACTCCTTGCCATGCAGGAAAATGCTACCATAATTTGTCCTCAAATTCTCGTCTCGCAACACGTCGCTGCTTGGGATAAAGCATCGTGCTTCTCAAAATATTTAATAATGAAACTACATCTTTCTTGAATCCATAATGAATCATTTTTCTAGGCGGGCGCAGGCAGAGTTTCGTGCCGGCAAAATTTGAGGCTAATGATATGTTGGTTAAATTCCAAGCACATTTTGAAGGCGGCAAGTGAATTTATTATTTCAACGTTGCGTTGCAAATATGTTTATATTCCGTGCAGGAAAATTAGGTCGAGGTAACTCATGAACTGAGACGATTTGTATTTTTTTGTGGTGTTAGGAAATTTCAGAGTTATTCGGATTATTTATTTGAAAAGAAATATTTGTACGACAAAGAATTGGAGGTATTCTTTCATTACCCAATGGAAACAGCATAAAAGTCTGAAAGCAAATATGACGGACACAAAAGAAAAGCTCTAAAATAAACGGATCTATTCAACGTAAAGCCTTGCTACCTCTCAATGCTGATCTAAAATAATGAAATAGATTTTTCCCTTTAGAGGAGCAATTGCCATTTCCGGGAATTTTCAACGCCTTAAATTCACTTAGGAGATGTGAAAAATGAGCTGGAAAATATTGGAAGTAACCTTGAAGATACTGGACGGCCGAACGCCATTCTTTCGTTCACTTTTAACACTCAATGCAAAAGCACCAGAGCGTAAGGAAAGAAATTGTTTCAACGTACCTTCAAAGCTTTGCGCCCTGGTAGGACCTACTGAGCTTGGTTGTGGGACCACATCTGAGCAAGAAAAAACAATTTAAGTTAATATGACTCTAAGGATAGCATGTTAGAATACATATCAAAATTTAAAGTAATAGTGTGCGTCAAATTACTTGAATACAAAAATAGTTCAGCTGGAATTTGTTCTAAATATTAATCGAGTTTGTGTCAATTGAATTATGATACATTTTATAAAATTTTGTTCACGTGATGCCAGTGAGCCTTTCTTAGCGTAATTTGTTTACTGATTAGTCAAAATTACAGCCTAATTCTTGAAATAGTATTTGGCATTCTTTTCTAAGCATCAGAAAATATTTCCCCCCTCTGAAAATCTTGCCCCAAAACTGTATTGGCCACCAAAAATTATAAATATTTTTTGAGCTAAAAATGGCTCCTATTCGGGTTTTTCCAATCATATTTTAGGAGTTGATTGACTTTTCCTAGAATTTTGTCCCTGAAGTATCAAGACTCAAAGGGTCAGGACGCATGAGCCTTCAATGTAAGAAATGAAGGAAAAAGGATTTAGTTCTACACGGGTCGTATTTCCAGCGACATAGTCTCCGGATCGCCGAACTGCAGCGTTCGCTTCAGCGAGTCCCAAATGAGCTCAATTTTTGTGACCTATGAAAATGAACTTCGACAGCCGCGGAAGGCAACTTGCACCGCAAAATGCTGGCTTTCCACAAACTTCCGTCCATTTTGGGCCGGAATTTTATCTAATAAACAGAAGTTGGAAGCAAAAGTAGGGCATGCTGTAGCATATGTATATAAGTTCATCGTGAAACCCAGCAGAAAGTAAGCAAATGGCGCTGGCTACCAATCCCTTCTAGAGTCGTCGGTGAGTCTCGAACTTGGGAGATAGGAAATATTTTCTTATATTAGATAAAATTCCATTACATTTCATTTTACGGAATTTTTTTGCTGCTCTTCACGCAAGGTTGGGATCAAGAAATTTTCATTAACTGGGCTTACCTCTGGGGATGTGTTGAAAATTTGAGGTGAAGGTGAGATACTTTGAGACGCAACGGGCAGTTTATACCTGATTTATTCGCGTTTCTAAAGTCAGTGAAAATGTTCTAAAAGCTAGATGAAAATTGAGTTCACTGTAGTGATCTATCTGTTGTGTAATTTTATTCTAGCATCTTACATCATTCCCAAATTTAATTAATAAATCGCTCAGAAAAACATTTCAGATCTACTACAAGCACACAATGAAAAATTACTTCAAATTCTTGTTTTCAATATTTCAGCATTTGGCACTTTTATTTGCATTTGAGATTAGTGTTGTTATTTATTTCATTGCTCAAAAGAATTCGCAATTTGGGACGTATTTAAAAATCTCATACCTTCATTATTCTGGAAATTGTGACAGTATTTTCCATCGCCGCTTTTTTCATTTAGTTATGCTATAGCTACGATTATTCTCCTTAGTTCGTTATACATCGGAAAATTAAACATCAGACATAACTTTGAATGAACTTAGGAGCTTGTGAAAAATGAGCTGGAAAATATTGGAATTAACTTTGAAGCATAGTACTTATGCAAAGGAACAGGCCGTAAAAAGAAAAGGAATTTCGGTTATTTTCTTTTTAAAAAATTGCACTTTAGTTGAGTGACTGGAACTTCATAGACCATTAATAATTTTTTTTTGCTAAGCGATGTCCAGCGATCAACTATATTTGTACATAAGTTCAATTTCATACGAACTACGAATGCTGAACAAATGACCTGCCAGACCAAACTACGTAGGATGGAATTGGCATGAAATACAAACGACAACGGTGCGAGAGAGAGAGACTACGAAATCTCTTGCACTCAAATTATTTTGCAAGATCATTTAGCGATTCTGGTGCTCATAGAAAAAAAAATGTGAGCATTAAAGCAAGTAAAACTTGGTCACTGGTTCACTACTCAAAAAAATCTATTGTTACCCTAGTGAGCGTGGTATGTTTCTGTATCCTGATATATAAAGAAATAAATGAAAGAAACGTAATCTACCGCTTAGAACCTGTAAAGTATTACTCTCACATATTCTCGCATTTTGTATTATTGGCAAACTTTGAAAATTTATTTCAGCGTATCTGTTTGTTTTTTTCTTTTGGACGAGCGTGTTGCGCTCTACTTTCATAAATTTCGTTGGCCAACTTTTTTCCATTATTTGAAAATCATTTATGACGGTATTTTCAACTGTCGAGTAGTTTTAGGTCATCTTTTTCCGTCCTAACTTCAAGCGAACTAAGCGATCCCGTTATACTAAATTTCTCGCAGTTGATCCAAACAGTGCCAGAGGTGCTGGAATTCCTTTTGTTCCATTTCAATCTAGACATTTGACATTTTATAAAAAGGATATTTGGAAGTCAAAGATGTTGACTTTCCACAACAAATTCTTTTTTTTTTAAAGTGAGATGTTTTCGATTGTCTTGTGCGACAACCCTTTCTCGTTTCTGACTCTTGGGAAACTTTTGTGCCATTATTATTTTGGTAGAAAATTTTCGAAAATTCATACGGGGTGGTGCCATTTCGCGAGCTTCTTGATATGTATGTACGAAAAGTTAGTTTCAAATTTCTGTTATGACGACGCCATAGTTTCAGTGGCAGAATCATTTACATCCACCTATTATACTTTCAACAAAACCAAAGGCTACTGCAGAAGCTGATGCTCATGTGTGAATGTAATCAGAGACTCTCTTTCAACAGATTTTTCATCAGAATGTACAGTATTTATAAGCTTTGAGACTTCGTCTCTTCAGTAAAAATATCCAAGGGAATACATTCTCTCAAATATACGAGCATACTTAATTCCTGACATGGCTTCTGTCTACTTCTCATGGTTAGTCTCCCAGTTTTGGACCTTTATGGTAAGAACTATTTGAGGGAAAGTTGGTTTTGATACATTTTGTGCATCAATTTTTTCAAATAAACTGTTTTCAATCCTTTCTTCTTTTCATTTTATGTTCTCATGGTTCTGATGGTATTTTTGAAAGCGGTGACTCCACGGAACAAAAAAGTAATGACTGTTCTGCGTGATTCCCGCACCACCAAAAATGACCGCAGTCATCCTTACATAAAGGTATAGGAATCGGTTGGATTCAACGTCTGTGTTTAAAGTTATATAGGGTGGGGCAAGTTATATAGGGTGGGGCAAGTTATATAGGGTGGGGCAAGTCCAATGCCCGAGTTTTGAAACGCGTGCGTAACGGCTGTGGTGGTGATGGTAAGGTGTGTGTGTGGTCACCACCATCTTCCTGATGCCATCTTCAGAAAGTGAGCTCACGTACGGCATTGTATACTGATTCTAATAAAACAACAAATAATTTTGTAAGTATTGTTTTGATTTTCCTAACAGCCTTTAAAAATGCAGGCATATGATTTGAACCAATCTACACTTCGAATATTGTGTACATTTCCTTTTCAGAAATCGATGCCATGCTCAGGAAGACGATACGAGTCCGTTCCCTCCTCAGCATTATCCACCCTTTACGTTCTCCCCATGTTTCTAGCATCTGCTTCCTTCTCCTTGCCACTGTCTTCATGAATTTAAGTACTATTCAGGACATTTTGTAATTCCCTTTCTGTCATTTATCATAACTCGGAATTAGCTTTCATGTGTGTGTTTTTATTAAAGGAATTTGTTTGGTAGGTTTCTGTGTCTATGAAACGTAATTTCCCATTTGTTGGAATGACTCCGATCTTCTTTTCAAACACTGACCGAACGGGTTAGTTTGACCAACTGGTGGTTTGGTACGCTTAACGGCCTCCTTCGAGAAGAGCGCAGCGATAAGCTTCGTCACCAGTAGATGTATATATCCAGGTGCCTCACCCTTGCGGGTGGAAAGATGCACCTTATTCCCTTGGTTAGTTTTTAATATTAGCTCATCAAGTCTCAAAGCTTATCATTTCATTTTAAAAGAGCATTTAATCTTTGTGAGAAGATCCTCGTGATATCGGGAAATGTAATGCTCTCATTATTAAATTACTCATAGTATCTATTGAACATGTAAACATCGAATCCAGAGTCAGGATACCCTCCACAACTTCTTTCGAAGCACTGTCTACTGTTTAATCAATTCAAAGCACAGATTTTTCGCTTTCTATCAATTTTCCCATACGTCCTTAGCTGAATATTACTATACTTCTAACGTAGCGTGAACATAAACTGACTGTGGAATGTTCAATGAATATCTGTGCGATCGGTAGCCTTCCAGTGATAAGGCTCACTGGTTGCAATACATAAGTGTATCATTACATGTTCGGTTTACGAAAAAAGATTCCTGTTCCGGTAATAACAAAGCTACCAATTGACAAAGTGTCTCAACACTGAGTTACCGAAATTCTAACCTCGTATTTGGAATAAAAAGTGAAAATCATTTGACATGTACAAGCGTGTTTGTATGAGGAAGTAGGAGCTATCCTCCGATATCTTAACGACTATAAAAATTTGAAATAATTATGAAGACAACAAATATTATGTCTAATTATAATTATCCGACGGTTAGAAATGGGAATAAATGTGAGGTTGCGTAAAAAAGCAAACATAACAATCAACACCAGAGCTGTGAAATAAATAATGTGAAAAGAAAATGTTCATGATACATCATTCATTCGAGGAATCGTTTTGAAGTAACAATTATCGTTGTAAAAGTTCACTCTAAATCCATAATTTTCACAAAATCAAATAACGCAAAGAATTTTCTCTCGGCCATAGTGAAATACTTTAGTCGATTTAATTTTCTCTTCCCCCACATTTTT
This sequence comes from Platorchestia sp. MABIK, assembly GCA_014220935.1. NCBI lineage: Eukaryota > Metazoa > Arthropoda > Malacostraca > Amphipoda > Talitridae > Platorchestia > Platorchestia sp. MABIK. The sequence goes on from JACJUY010001802.1 coordinate 15,651, forward strand.
CACAGATATTTTCAATCTGATTCATCTCATTGTAGTATCCTATAACCTCTTATAAAGGGATAACCAACCTAAAACGTTTTACTAACGTACAAAGGACAAGTAGAATGTGATTTTCAAAGATACGATAGACGAGACAATAATTTTCAACCTGACATTTCACACACCCAGGCTAAGCATAACCAGTTGCTTCACGTGAAGTCCAACAATGAGTAGGGCAACAACACAAGATGATCTTGAAAACAGGAGCAACTTTTAACTCGAGTGACGCACGGCAGCCCCTCCGAACATTCTGCACACAGTGATCACAACAGACCTCTTCCAATTAGACCGCAAAGACACACAGAAATTCTCGTATAGGTGCACTCAAACATTGTTCAGCGAACTGTGACTCAAGTTCTTTTCTTCATAAAAGAAATAAGTGTTTTCCTGCACAACAAGCAAGACCGTTAGTTAAGTTTTCTGTTTCATTATAATACAGAGCAAAGTTCTGAGAAAGCAAGCAGGATATTCTTTCTGTCTCACCTTGACGGTGTTGAAGCGATGCGACTGAGAAGTACTTATAATACTGGTGAACCAACTGTTCCTGAGGTCACAGGCCATGTGCAGTTTTTTTATGCAAGTTTTTCAAATTTAATGCGTTCATATTTTTAAGCCGAAATAAGGATTATTCATTCTCCAATTTCGTTTCATGGCAACTAATAGCTCACACACTCACCTGTAATTTCCATGCAGTTGACCGTGATGAGTTGAACGTGCAAATTCACATGATGCTTTTGTCATGATTTGAAGGTTAAATGTTGACCAAAGAAACTAGAATATTTTCATGTTTTCTTGTCACTTTTCGTATAGGAAGTGCATGTGCAGATAAGGAAATTATTTCATACTCACTACGAGTAAATTTAGCATTGGCTCTCTTAATAACTTCTTTTGCGACGTCTTCTTTTACACAGAATTACGTGGCTGCTACGCCAGAAATATTTTGTCGTACCTGCTGTTGACAAGCCTCGTGATCAGACTGTGATGCAGTGCTCGAGAGTCGATGTTTTCTGCTCCAAGATATCCAAGTGTCTTATAGACTTAGAAATATTGCATTTGCAGGCTCGTGATTCTCGACACACTCACTCATGATGAAACTTCTTGCCCTGCAATGATGGCTCACACGAGCAACACGAAGAAAATCATTGCTCAACTTATTCGATTTTTTCCCGGCGCTCGTCGCAGCCTTAAAAAAGTGTAAAATATCGTTTTGGAAGAGACGAGGAGAAATGCATTGAACTTATTGATAATTATTACTTATCTTCTGCGACATTCTACAGATGTACTGCAGCACCTTCATGGTTGCATTTGCACTTGACTATAAGTTAAGAATTAATTATTGAAGAACTGGAAAAATACTATTTTGCATAGGTAGACTTGAATACAGATATTGAACAAAGCCCACTGATTAGTGAAGATAAAAGCTGGAGAAAATAAACAATTTCTGTAAAGTAAATTTAATAAGGAAATCCCATTTTAGGTAACCGAGTTGCTGCTTTATTGAAAAGTGCAAAACAAATAAATCAAAAAGTAGGAAACTCTTTCCAACGAAATTGAATTTAGCAAAGCAAGGATGTGATAACGAGGCATGTCTCTATTCTTGTCGATAACTTCAAAAATTCTTTGGAACATCCTGAAAGTAAGGTATCCAATTGGGTTAAGGAAAGATTACTTCAAACGGGGAAGTCGGTATCACCAAAATGACTACGTCAAAAAATTGTTCATTTATGTATACGTTGCCGATAATTATTTATCCCCTAACGTTCCCTATCGAATTGAAATGTTGAAAACAGGATAGATGACAGAAAAGAGATATCATTTTGAACGAAAGTCTTGGCGAGCATTGTTTCTTAGATCGCTGCATTAATTTACATGAAGAACCATTCATTGCCACACAAATGTAATGGATGCCCTCCGTCGCATTGGATACTCTCGATAAAACAAGGCAGCATAATCAGCCGTTGTTAGTTGATCTATGAATAACCAGAATTTCCATTACACCTGTAAGGAGAATGCACCCCACACCTTCACGGAACTTCTGACACTGCGTTACGTAGGAAATGTTTCAGCGGAGACTTTCTCGCGACAGAAACGTGGGAAAGCATCAGGTCTAGATTAAATTTTGTGTCTTCAGATAACAAAACTCATTTCTAATTTAAAATGTCCCGTGTTTGCTTCTCCATGGCAAACTCTCAACGTTTGTTTTGTGACAGGGAAACAGACGAGGCCTTGTGAACGGTTTTCATTTTCCCAACCTCTTGTGAAAGTCTTGCCTAACGGCTACTAGATTACAATCGGCATTAGTGGCAGTCTTAATCTGTCTCGAAGATCGTGTCTTATCTTGACGGACAACGCTGCAGATTCTCTTACGTAATCCTGGTGCAATTTTTTTGGTCTGTCTCTATGATTCGCCGCCCCATAACTGTCGAGTACTTTCAGGAAGCTGCAACTCGACTTTTTAACTGCGCTTACTTTCAGTTTGGTTCAAAAGATGACATCTAGAATCAGTTATGGGTATTTTTTAATATTACTCTAGGTATTAAAACTTGCCTGAATGTGTGCAGTTGAGTTGTAGGTGACGCTGAAGGCTCCCTATACCGTATTTTTGCAATCGTTTCATGGAGAGTTCATAAGCACTTAGCATAGTGCATATTCGGGTTTTAAAAAAAATTGCACAATACGTGTAATAATCTTCCTGAAGTGTATTGTGAAGCACTAGTCAATACGATTTTTCTAAAAGACCATTAATAGCAAGAAAAACGGATTTCCATTGTTCGTCTATTTTGTCTTGAGTATTTTTTTGTTGTTCTACCTTCTTCCCTCTCCTTGTATAAGATTGCCCTTCAATCTACTAAGAAGTAAACAACGTAATACAGTGACGCCTGTTTTTGTCACTCAAATATATCACGAAAAATTTGAGTGCTTCGCATCCTTTTTCTCAGACTATATTGCTTATTGAAATTACAAAATGTTCTCACGCCATAAAGTATAAAAATGGTATTTTATCATAACAATAATTTACTATGTTAAAATGTTGCTCATTTACGCAAAGAACGTCGACTGTTTATCTCTAAATGTTCTTTACCGAATTGAAGTCTGGGATTGAAATTTTTTGGTCTAGGTGTTCGTTGAAATTGAGTTTGTTGAAATTATAAAATTGTATTTCTACATCGCCAGAAAATTTTCGTATAAAACAGCTCACATTAAACCTCCCATGCATTAGCACGGGTCGGATTCGCATCTCATATTCTTGGACTACAGCAGACGAGCTAACTCTTTGAATTCTGAATTTTTTTTTATTTTCTAGCACCCATGTAGTCTGCGTAGCTAATGCAAGCGCCGTTCTTTCAACGAAGTTTTTCCACTGAAAGAAGCAAAGGTACAAGGCAGCATTAGGAGTGCAAAAATGGAGAGGTAATGTAAGCCTATGCGTAGCCTGGAAAGCAATTCATAATGTATAGTTGTAACCATACATTAAAAGGCCAGGTAATTTTAAGAAAAGCAGACACGCGCCAATTCTCAGCTCATTGTATTTTGGTTCAGGAGCGAGCTATACTTCAGGAGCGAGCCTTTCGATGTCGTGTCTGAAGCTCGGGTGACAAGCTCCTGATTGACATCTGGTGCTGCGATTGGCTTTCTGAGGGCGAGCTCGGAGTGCTGCATGTGCAAAAAATCGCAAGTTCTACACTATACACGTACCTATTTACGTGTGTGCTTAAGCCGCCTCTTTTTAGAAGAAATTGAACTGCTACTTGACATGACAGCTATCTCATACATCGTGATGTACTTCGCATTGAGCGTCATACTTTTCCCATTTGTTCTCAAACCCTCTATAGTAATGACATGAAAATGATTGTAATTTTTTGTGGTCCCATTTTTCGACTAACTGCATCAATTCATTTAAAAAAAATAAGAATTATGGATAGATATTTTTGTCAACGATTTGAATAATTTAATCTACATGGAACTGAATGAATTAACGATTTTGAATGCATTTTGAAGTAATCCTGCAATATGAATATTTTCACAATTCGGAATCATGTTTGCACCACAGAGCAAATAGGAGAGCAGTCAAAACTAAGTGTTGTCAGTCCCACGCCTCATGACATGCATGCTCAAAGTGTGAACCTGTCATGGCCTCTTCACAGATAAAAGTAATACTTGGATTTTCACAGACACAACCAATGAAAATTCCGCTCAGAAACAATCAAACGATTAACAATTTTTTCTCTTATATCTATTCATTAGTGAACAAAAATTTTCTGCTCTCGCATTTTTTGTTAAAAAGGGGAGATATTTGGGGTGCGCACTCCCAGCAAGGCAGTCTTCAAGTATTAAATTTGCCCAGTGAAAAATTGTCCTGTGTTGAAGTCATGACATCACAGCGCAAATTGGCTGTAGCCTTTTTTATTCTTGCTAACTCCATTAGCGTCGATGGCGAATGTACAATTAGATGAATCCTAAACAGCTTAATGAGAAGTCAATACCGATTTCTTCTGCTCTGACAATCGGAAATTTCTTTCACCTACGAAAGATTTCAGTATTTGGCATTGGCTTGTGACCACTTCATGTACACATCAATAAGAAAACGTGCAAGAGGAAATGGAGTGTAGTCAACGAACTGTCATTTGATCCAAGTTCAAAGATTTTTTAATATTGTGAGTTAATTATTTCGTAAACTGCGAGAGCAAAGACGGAATATACTGAGCAATGAGAACATTTCTCCCAAAATTATTCTCATGATTTGCGTGCCGTTTGTGTCTCAAATTTTAAAACTCAGAAGCTAGCAATACGACGGCAATAATAACGTCAAGGAACGTTATTCTAGCTTTTAATTATTGCTATCAAAACCCTGATCTTGCGCTAGAATTTTTTATTCCGACATGATTTGCAGCTCAGCGCAATTCGACAACGTCGCTCCGACTGCTCCGCTATGCATGACTTGAATTCTTTTAAATTTCCCTGAGTCTGTCTAACCGGAAAGAATTCTTGATAAATGTGTTGTATTCCAAAGCCAGCTCTCAGTGCCTCGCAAGGGCAGGTCGCTGCCTAGCTGCCATGGCCTTTGGAAAACTCGTCTTTGAACACTGGCCGTCCTCATTCAATTAAGAGAGCGCGAAGTTAAAAGGACGAGGAGTAAAGCAGCTAAGACGGGGCAAGTGAGTATTTCATTATTTTTGGAAAACATCTCAGCCAGAAGCCTTCGCACCAGAGATGTCGTCTGAATTCAGTGTTGGAATCTTGTCTATAGCTTAAAGCGCACCATGCCATGAGTCTCGATTTCCAGAAGATAAGAACGTGGATCCAGATTTTTACCAGAAAAGAAACTGCGATACGTGCGCAATTCAAGTGGTGGTAACTTTCTGTTAATGAAATGTTCATGTATTCATGAGCTACGAGAGGTACAACCAAAGCATTGCTCCTTCTTTGTAGCGAAACTGATATAGTGATCAAAGAGCTCCGACACCTCAGTGCTGCGGCTGAGAGGCGTGAGGTGCGCTGTGCGGGCAGCAGAGTGAGGGCTGTGTGTGAGCACGTGCTCTGCTCTGTGCGTGTGTCGGCTCTGTAACACCACGTGTGTGTGTTTGCTCTGTAACACCATGTGTGTGTGTGTCTGCTGTGTAACACCATGTGTGTGTGTCCGCTTTGTGTGTGTGTGTCTGCTCTTTATGTGTGTCTGCTCTGTGTGTGTGTGTGTGTCTGCTCTGTGTGTGTGTGTCTGCTCTGTGTGTGTGTGTCTGCTCTGTGTGTGTGTGTGTCTGCTCTGTGTGTGTGTGTCTGCTCTTTATGTGTGTCTGCTCTGTGTGTGTGTGTGTCTGCTCTGTGTGTGTGTGTCTGCTCTGTGTGTGTGTGTCTGCTCTGTAACACCATGTGTGTCCGCTGCGCCTCGCTTGATTAGAGCAGCAAATTGAACACAACTAATCCTTGCGACTTGTCCATTCAATCACTTGAGCTCCAGTTGCACACGCTCTGAATTTCTTTTGTGATATTTTTTCTGAAATAAAAGAAAATGAGTATAGGAGTCATTTACCTCCATTGCTTCGAACGGTTACAGATGTCACACTCACGCGCACACATGCACTCACACCTACACAGTGGCTCATTGTTGTGCGCATTGTGTACAGTATAAATTGCCTTCCTGGTGGAAGTAAACTTTATAATCAATTTCAATAACATTTCCCATCTGTGCTCACTGCCAGTCTGTCACTGACAGGCTTGGTACAGTTTTGCTTTACGTTCTTTATTATCTTCCCATTAGCTTTCTTTCAGTTTTTTCGTTTCTCGTACTATTTGCTCTATTATGTCTTTTATCTACTCTCTCTTTTTCGCGTCATTGCCTTTCTGTCCCACAAGAGTGTATCTCTCCTTCCATTGTCGAGTTTCTCTTTCGCCTCTCCACCTACACGGATGTACTGTAATTCTACACCAATTGAGGTGCCGCTGAGCTACCTCGGCGTCATACCAATGTTTTCTTCTCTTACCGGAACTTAAAACTAAAATAACTAGAACCAAGACCCAAATTCGAGCTTATAAATATTAAAGCGCGCTTCAAAAATCGCACTGATATTTCTGCGGCTGGAAGAGCTTTGGAAAATATGAGCTGTGAATGTAACAGCAGAACAAAGGTCTGGTTTCAGCGACCTAAAATATCTCGCTTCTAACGTATTATGAGCGTATTTCTTTGTTTCGTATAATAGCCTTTTGGTCTCTTCTTGTTCAGACTCGTTCGACACCGGTTGAAATTTAAAAATTTTAAAACCAAAACTTTTCATATTTTTGCATATTGCTTTCCTTGGATGTATAACTCATTCACATTTTAACAATGAAAATTCCCTAATTTTCCTTCCCTGCTTCTCTTTCTTCACCTTCTGCATATTGCACCTTTATTGCAACTTTATACACGTTTTCTATTTGTCAAGGGTAGAAATTCTTCGTGGCTATCTCGCACTCAACAAGTAAGTTTGATTCTAATAATGCGATACTTTTATAGCTGAAATTTTAGCCTATTCTGCTCTGTGAATTACGCACAGAAATTACTCAAGACTTAATCATTCGACGGACAAGGCCGCAGCAAAGTTTAACAAAAGAGGATGAATCCGAGTAAAGATGTTCTCATTGACTGTCATATATATTTTTAGTAATAAGATGATTCCAGGATAACAGTTGAAAATAAGAAAAAGTTTACTTCAGTTATGTCTCAGAGCATCCACGTAGCCAAAACACCCTAATCGGAAGCTAATGTACTCGTATGTCTGACGAAGTCCATACAACCTTGAGCGCGTAGGCAATTGTCATGTTGCACTTTCAGTTTGATTGTTATCAGTTGTTATAAGAAAGGAACGCTATCTTCTTCAATAAATGGAAAGAAAATGAACCGCTAAGGGTAATTCTATAAATTAGAAACTGTTGATGTGTTTGTGTACCGTTATGTAACGTCAAACAAAAACATAAGAGATTAGGGATTTTAATTGGCCTCATTCATGGTCATAGACGAGAAACTGTCGGCAATAGTGAGTGAAAAATCAACTGGGCGAATCAGAAACGGAAGCTGTATTCCGCTAACTAAAAACCTCACAAAGGAAGATTTGGTGGATGTAATGGATGCTACACTGGAGCTAAAAAACAGCGGCAAATGTTCTCATTTGTGTTAAATTTGAAAAGCATTGAAGTTATTTGGTTTGAACTGAATTATCTTGATTGATGCCTAATTAGTTTGTGAATTAAAAGATGCCCATAATGGTTCTTTCACTTTTGACCAAACAGCAACGCCCCCGGAAAACAAATTATTTGCAATAACAGTAACTATGTGCTTCATGTTTTGTGTTGTGTACATGCTGTCAAGAATTAGCTCAACTATGAGCTCTTAGTTTTATCTGTTAACTTGCTCTTTAAGCAAATTTCCACGTGCGATTGTGCAAGGGCAAAAAACAAGCCGTGGATTGCTGAATACATTTGGCTGCCGGTCGTACAGCGAATTTTGTACTCTGTTATTTATGAGCCGTCCCGAGGGCATCACTCCAAGATTCTTGAGAGCCAATTCCCAACCCTTGAGATGTGGCCCTAAAACTTGGATTTGGTGGTGAAAATACTGCTCTGCAAGGCCTTCAACTCTCTAATCGTTGTAAAACTTTAGAACAAATGTTCTCATTTTTAAGGCACGTCTATTTCTCAAGGAAATGGATAACTTTAGAGACCAATCTGGAACTTACGACTAGAACAAATGATCGCGAAGGCTCGGTTACAGCTTCTGTAAGGGCGAGAGTAAATATTTACATATGTGTCGCTCAGAGTCTCATTGCTGAAATGATGCGATTTGATGCTCTTGAAGCAAAGTTTAATGCTATTTTATGACACTTCATAAAATATGCGTGTGGGAGGATCAGTAACTCGGAAGTTGCCACTAAGGCTTGTAATTTTAATTTCCGATCATTAGAGAGTCAATCTAAACGGCTGTTGAACCATCTACATGGAGATTTATTCTCAATTTTTGTTTTTTGTTTCAATTTAGACAACCATTATCGAGCTTTTCTTCTGAATCAGTGACAGGGTCTACGCATTTGATCGGTCTGATGCGCCGGCGCACGAATTCAGGTGATTATTCATCTATCATAGTAAATTTATTGACCAATATCGGGACACGTACACTTTTATAGCCAGGTTAATAAAGACTCGTAAAATATATAAAATGGTAATGTTTTTAGGGATTAAAGGTACTCTATTTGCGCTAATATTGATTCCTCTATTGCTCAATTTTGATAACTGGTTTCAACAATTTTAAGGCTCACTTGTCAGTACTATTTGGCCCGAAAAACTCGACTTTAGATATGTTAAAAAACAGTTTTTCAAGAATGTATGGGTTACGGTTTTCAATTTCTTTCTGTAAAAATTGCAAAATGTAGTAGAAATTCCACGACTGGACTTGAAAGCGTCGCACAAGCACGGTGAAGTGTTTCAATGTTCGTTTTTTGATTACTTCGGCGAGCGTCCAGAGGGAGAGCGCAGCGACTCCAACGTTCAAGTATACAACTTAGACGGTCACTAATTGATTAAGGCTATTAATTATTCAGCTGTTTCAACATTCCCAGTAGAGGCGCACAGTCGGAAATATCTTCCGGAAATGGCGTGAACTAAATGCTAATCAGGCGGAAATACTTAGAAGCTAAGGCAAGCAAAATAATTTACTTGTCCACAGCACTAAAATTTATTGGCCATCCCAAACGTATTTATTGCATGAGATACAATAAATAATGAAAATAATAATAACAACAAAATAAATTTGTAAGAGCGATCAGTCTTTCGTTGTATGCAGAAACATACCGAGTAATAGCTGACGCAGCATACATTGTTCGACGGAGTTCACGAATGCCGTCACAACTTTGTTCTACGTACACTGATGACAACATGTAGAGGCCAATTAGCTCTTATGATGGAGTCAGAGGTCCGGAAGGTAGGGCATTGTGTTTGGTCCCTCACAACAGAACAGAGAAGCGAGCTACTTTGAAGAAGGCTCATAGCTGAGAGGCCTCTCATGCACTCAAACTTGGGTTTTTTAAAATTTGTTCCTCAAGTAGACCCTTACACGTCTTCATTACGGACAAACTTTGGCTGCAAGTTTCTCGATTTGACGCTCACCGAGCTTCGGCCATTGAACATCGTACATTTTTAAAGCAAAATACTAAGCATTTTTACAGTCACTCTCAGTAACTTCGTGCGAGAGACTAAAACTTCTCACAAAAATGGCACAATGCAGGCACCCGTCAAGGGTTTCAAGGAATTCTGCATCTGATCTCAAAGGAAAACTTAAATAAAGTGAGAACCTTTAAAAATATCTTCCCAGAATTTCAGAAATTTTCCCTTATCAGATGTACGTTGCATGTCCATGAGAAGCTGAACCAATAACTCACATTGATTTTTTGTAGCCACAATGTATGCCCAAAAACCGTCACTCTAAATAGTAACTGATCATCTTTGCAAGTCTCTAATTTTCTTAAACTTGAAAATAAAACATTTTTTAACATTATATTCACTGAACGGTCTAATCCGTATAACTTTAGTTTACACTTTAAAAAATAACTAAAACTACTACTTTAAATTTTTTTTTGAATTGGAAATTTAACATCAAATGATAGTGTCAGAGCTTTAGGGTATATCCTCATCAAAAGCACTACTGAATAAAATGAAAAAATGAAACATTATGTTGATTTAAATGATCATGACTTGTCTGTTTCGCAACGAAAATGAAACATTCATAGCAATTGCCTACAGGATCGCAATCTGTAACGACTAATAATGTTTTTTTTTGCGAATGATATTGCAGGATTTTAATTTTCAGTTTTCTAAACCACCTCAAGTGAGTCAACATAACGTTTCAAATTTCATTTCCGCTTTTCTCGTGTGGACCTCAGCCAAGAAATGGAAATCTTGGTTTCCTTCTTAGGCTGACCCGGGGCCTTTATTTCCCGCCGCTCCATTCTGGAGTATTTCCCGCCGTACAATTCTGGAGTATTTCCTGCGGCTCCATTCTGGAGTATATTTACGGCTCCATTCTGGAGTATTTCTTGTGGTTAAATACTGGAGTATTTCATGTGGCTCCATTCTGGGGTATCTCATCGAAGTAAAGACAATAAGCAAACGAGAAACTTGAACCTGACCGTCCATCATGCGCCTGTAATTTGCTTCCTGTTCTGGTTAACAAAAATTATGGCGCGACTCTGGAACGAATGTCGGAAAGTTTTTCTAAATGTTCACTTAAAAAAAGGTTACGAGCTAATTTGAGCTTCGGTGCCTCGCTCCAATTTTGTATTTGAATAAAAAGGTTATGAGGTGTGGAGAGCAGATGTCCCGTTCACTTCTTTTCCAGGGGCCCTTTCTATGCCGCAGTTTGCCTGCTTCGCTCTCTTCGTAAGTCCTACTGAGAAAAGTTTTTAGACGAAAGATCCAAGTGAGGTTGAGGAATTTTGTTCATTGAGAAAATGCCTAGCCTACAGTAATTTCAAACTGACTGATGTGAAATGTTGTTTGCCTTGAAATAATGATTTCATAATTTTTAAATTTACTTCATAGTACATAGGTACGAATAGAAACGAACTGAATTGCTCGAAAGCATTCCGTCGCGATTAAAAAAAACTTTTATGGGCGTTCATTCCCCTGTTTGTGTGTTATCTCGATTTTTTATCTTGTATGATGTGGCATGCAGTCGAGGCTAAGTGTGTATTTCGCGAAGGTTATGCACGAGCTTAAAAGATCCTTTTCCATAGCGGGGCTCACTCTTGTCTCACCCATGACCTCACTGTCGTCATCACTCATGTCCTAAGCCTTGTCTTCGTCATCGTTTTGACCCGCGTGCTCACCCTCTCTCTCATCTGAGGACAGTGCTTCTCTCACAAGCAGTGACTGAAGCAACTTTCCCTCTCCGCACATTCGGGCTGTACGTTGGGAAGCATTACATATATTTTCCCCAGGGTACACTCTCGTTGTTTCATGGATTTAGAATATTTAACCAGTGTTGAGAAACATTCCTCTGCTTGGTTTTCAGCTCAGATTGAGAGTGAAATATGAATTCAAAATATCAATAGATCATGTCATCATTTTACTAAAAGCGTGATGGTTGTCTTTTGACTATTGTTAAGGTAACGAATAATGAGCATTTACACACAATTTATGCATTGAAACAAATGTTTAAAACATTCGGGGATATTCCATAAAAATTGAATGAGAATTCGTGGAATAAACTTTTCTACTTTTATACATGCATCAATGTTGGTCGTGAAAAGTCCCGCTGAAATAACGTCATCCCTTCTCAGCTTCGCCTACGTTTTTGTTTTCTTTTAGGATCAGATTCCTAGAGTTACCCAAGCGTGTCTCGTGCAATATAGGCATCTCTAGGTATGCAGGCATGTCTCGTATCTACAGGCATGTCTCGAGTGGTGCAGTCATGTCTGGAGTTAAAAGTGGCTTTTTCAATATTCGATTGAATGTCTCGAGATATACAGGCAAGTCTTGAAACATTCAGACACTGCTCGAAATGTATAAGCATACCTCGAAACACACAGGCTTATCTGGAGAAATACGGGCTAAGCTCTAGACACACAAACGTTTCGAAATGAACTGAAATATCTCGACACGCACAGGTCTGTCCTGAGACACACAGCCGTATGGAGCCAGCATCTCGTCTAGCAGTATCGAGACCTTCATAGACGGCGCCTCTGCAGTCTATCTCTGCCCCAGGAAGTGCATAGACCGAAGCCAGGCTTGCGATAGAGAGCTTAGCGTGAGACGCTCTGTAAAACAAATGGAGAGTAATAACGGAGCTGCGAGCTGCATTCTTCTTGCTTCGTTTTTTCCAAAACCCAAACCCTGAGTGTATTTCCATGTTCTCAGCGTCATGATATATTTCTTCCACCGAGGCACAACACGTCATAAAAATTTCCTGTGATCTGAATTACAGAATGTAGTTAAATAAGCTGAGCTTTCGCTGTAGAGAGAACAAATAGAAAAAAGCTAACGCATAAATTGAGAAATATTTCAGCAGTGCTTCTTCGATGCCCTAACAAAGAAAATCATTTCTTTTTTCTTACCTAGAAAAATTTTAGCTGCTCTGCAGAGTTCAGGGAGATCTTTAAAGGGTTCTTTTACAGTGAGTTGGACAATGAATGGCCTGAAATTCTTCAGAAATTCTTTCTACGGTATGTATATACACAGGGTGCTTCGCAACAAGAAGTATAAAATTGCACACCAAGTAGAAAATTGCCAAATAAACACTTTTCCTACTATGGTATTTTCGGAAAATTTTTTAATTTTGAGATTTTAGCTCTTTATTGTGTTAAAGGATGAAATTTAATGACACAATTATTGGCAATATTTATTATTTTCAATTTACTTTACAAAAATTGATATACCCTCTCTGCCTGTCTCGCATTGCCATTAGCAGCACCATAAGCAAGGCGCATGTCTGCCATTTCAGCATTTGTTAAACGATTCATGTTGCCGGCGTCGTGGTTCATTTGAAACTGAACAGCGCCAACAAGACAAACATAAGTAACCTGGTAGCACGATCTGGAACATTCTAAAACCTTGCTAAAACTTTTTCACCAAATATCGCTAAAACTAAAGATTATTATTGTAAACTCTCATAGAATAGAGGTGTTTGTAACATAAATTCAAAATTAATAATGCAAGTGATTGTGTCATTAAATTTCATCCTTTAAAACAATGAACACATAATATTTCAAAAAACCGAATTTTTTTCGTAAAATGTAATAGATCAAAAAGTGTTTATTTGACCATTTTCTACTTGGTGTGCAATTTTGTACCTCTTGTGACCTTTTGTACCTCTTGCAGCAAAATTGTTGGTACAAACTTCGGCTACTAATAGAAAATATTGAAAAAGCACTATTTCATCAATGAAAAAGTTCAAAAAACTCTTCTTTTATGAGATATTACGCGCATAAACTTCTAAGACTCGTGTTTCGCAGCACGACGGCGAATTCGCCTAAGACAGGAACAGAGCGATAAGGAGAATTAGAATTAGCAAAATTAGGCAGGATTGAAGCTATACACATTTATTCTTATATGTATATTGTCTGAAAACTTGCTATAAGCAAATTTAAAAATGTTCCAGGTGAAAGAAATTTCTAGAACTTTCCCGTCAACGCTAGTAAACTCTGGTTTGAACCGTAATCATTTGTCAGTTAGCATCGTGACACTGTACTGGTAAGTTGAACTGCCTAACAAGTGAAGAAATGGCTGATTTCCATTTTGTTCATGGATCTGTTGATGGTTATGCAAGACGAGCGGCAAGAATGTACCAAGAACATTACCCCAATAAACAAGTGCCTATTCATCGATTTTTCACTGCTTTGCACGGAAGATTGTGTGAGAACGGAAGCTTCAGTGCAAACAGAGTGAATGCTGGTCGCACAAAACAGCTTGATGTAGATCACGAGGAAGGTGTGTTGAAACATTTCCGTTAAAACCCACGTACGAGCATTCGTGCCACAACAGCATCTATGGGAATTCAAGATCACACTGCAGTACAGAGGATATTGAATCGGAATAATTATCATCCGTTTTATTTCCAGAGAGTCCAGGGACTACTTCCTGCAGATCATAATCTTCGCGAACGATTCGCGCGGTGATTTTTGAACCATGAGTTAGAAGATGCCCATTCCGCAGAACACGTGTTGTTCATGGATGAAACTCCCTTCAACCGTCATGGAATATTGAATTTCGATAATTTTCCCGACTGGCAAACGAACAACTCTCACGTCATTCATGAACATGATCCCAACATCGCTACACTGCCAATGTTTGGGCAGGTGTCGTTCATAATCAAATCATTGGCCCATACACTCTGCCAGAGCGCCTCACTGGGAATGTTTACAGAATCTTTTTTGAAGAAGTCTTTCCGGATTTTTTGGCCGATGTTCCACTGGATATTCGCAGATGAATGGGGCTTCAGCATGATGGAGCTCCGGCACATTTTGCTGTGAATGTGAGACGTTTTCTTGACCTTCAATTTCCAAATCGATGGATTGGTCGTATAATGGTTCTGTGTCCTGGTCGCCAAGATCTCCTGATCTGACTCCGTTAGATTTTTTTTTGTAGGGGCACATGAAAAGGCTTGTTCATGAAACACCTGTCGAGTGGGAAGAAGATCTTAATGCCAGAATTGCAGTCGCTGCTGGAGATATTGCTGAGATGCCTGGAGTCTTCGGCAGCGTACGCAACTCCCTCCAACGAAGGTGTCGCACTTGAATCGATGCTCATGGTAGACATTCTGAACAATTACTGCATTGAGGTCCTCGCTGCTAGTAAATTATCTGTTGTTAATTGGTTTTTGAATTACCTTCTTGCATATCAATAAAAAGAGTGTACCTATTAATCAGCGTTCTTATTTTACAAATCAGGTAATCTCACAAACGAAGCATTTTTTAAACTTTTTTCAATGATGGAATAGTGCTTATATCAATATTTTACACTAGTAGCCGAAGTTTGTACCAACAATTTTGAAACATCCTTTGCACCCTTTGCATGAGATCATGCGGACGATCAAATATATATATAATGTTCCCATTGTATTGCTTTCGATAAGACAGTGTCCCAAACTTAATTAAACTTCAAGTAATGAGGTATCTCATATAAATGAAATAAATCTAGTAAATTTCAAGAATTTAGCTTCGAACATGAAATTAAATTTGTTGGTGGTGACCATGCTTCCAATTAGTTCGATCTTATTTCAAACAAATTTAAAATAAACTCTTATTCCTCACCAACCCTCCCGTTACGGACCCTACGAAAAATTACGTCGTGGATCCCTTTGCTTGCACTGAATATGCATGGCTTTGATGTTTCCTAAGTTTGAGACACTTCCTATACCATTAATTAAGACCAGATGCAAGCAGCGATGAATTACAAGCAATGTTCATCATCATCATAGGTGTCATATCATTCGAATGTCTCAATAATTTTTATTCTCAAGGCTCATATTGATGATATTCATCTTTTCAGAAAGATTTTGATCTCGAAATAGCGGAAGTGATGTGAATAAGAATTTGCGCTTCTACTATTTACCTCATAATAGATGAGCTCTTTTATCGCTGAAACTTTGTAGAAATGCATTGGTAAACCTGAACTGGTCTCTTACCTTCATCTGTCACGATCGTCTACTCGTGTTTTGACCTTACCTTAGTTTGGTCTCTATAGGGTTTTATTGATGTTCCAGTGGGCTTTGTTGACAAGTGAATGGATCCTATCCCTACGGTGTTACGGTGTACATACATGTCCTTTTCTTTAATCTCAACGTATGCCAGTTAAATGAACTCACATTGATATGCCCCTAAAATGAACTCGTCTTCTATTATAAGAAAATTTGTACTCATATTCATGAGAGACTCAAAACTACAGTGAAACTGGTCAATCGAGTAGAAATAAGCTCGTTAACGTCAATGGGTGTCTTTAAATGGAGCTATTCAAACTGATTTTCTCCGTCCCATTTAAACTGGAATTAATAGCTCCGTAGAGTGTGCCATTCTTTCCTTCATTCATTCAGAGTTATTTTAAACTTCAAATGAATGAAAATCATAAATAGTAGGCACATTTTGCTGAAATGCTGCCCCGGCTGTAAAAACATTTGATGGTATACGATTCTCCCGATATTTATCAGAATGATATTCGTGAGCCCTCTTTGCTACCTGGGCGGGCTGAGGCCCGTGAATATTGCAGGATGTGAGGTGAGGTCTGCTTTGTAGAATATTGCATGAAGTACCGGCCCAATTTACTGCTGGTGTTTGTGTCCAGAAGTGAATTGGAGCCTTGTAAAGTCACCCGGAAAGGATTTCATTTGAATTTCCCAGCACTGCGTCATACAATGTAGGTTGTTGAAAATATTTGCAGGACTGCTCATCTCTAATGAAACTAAGCGTATCTACGGTGTAAACTTGACGTTACAAACTGTAAATTGATTCAATTGGATAGGTTAAAAAAATGGAAATGATGCTACTCAGGGTAGATAGATAAATGCTCGAAATTCTTCTTTGCTAACATTGTAAAGGATACTGCGTAATTGGTATAGCTGCTTCGAAAATGGCATTACTTATGATTGTAAATGATATTTTCTTTCTTTTTGCAACGAAAAGAAAAATAATCCTATAATTTTTACATATCAGCATGATCTCCACGTTTCTTCATTGCAGGTTCACTCGTTTCATAATTCGGAAAATGAAAAGTCCTAATAAGGATATTGCAGGTCCCTGTGCATTATGATCCTTACATTCTAGCGCTCGTGATTAATTCGTTTACAGGTTCAGAAACAACACAATTTTAATCGTGCATAACTCGTCGTTACTTCGTTTTAGGTTGAAGCTCTGCTCAGTTATCTGGGGCACATAAATTCGCTGCAGCACCTGCGGATGGAGGTTCCGAACCCATAATGCCGTCTCCAAACACCTCGTTTGTATCGCACCTCATCAGCTCGCAGCAGTTATTGAGATCCGATGCTCGGAGTTAATTGCGAAAATAATCTCCGGAATTGACTCGCCAGTGTTGGGTTACTTCGCAAGAATGGCGTGTGGGAGCGGCAAACGATCTCCCTAATGAAAAACGATTATCTGAGAGAGGATGCCGGTGCTAGTGGCTGCGATTATTTCCCTCCGTGGAGATGGGAATGTTCCTTTTTATCCTTTTGAAGTCAATGCGAATAAGATGAAATGTTAGCTCAAATTTCAGTAGTTTTTTTTATATTATGAATGATTTCAAATTGCCTAGTCGTTCTAATCGAAGTTGATGATTTTCTAATAAAAAAGCAATCACAAAGGTTTCTTTCAATCAAATTGAAAATGAATATTTCTCCAAAGACGCTTCCAAACAAGCAAGTATTGTGAAGTTTAATAAGCTCTTAACGTTCTATAAGAGAAAGTCGAGGCATTCGAACTAAATATAACTTGGCTATAACGTTAACCGAAATAGAACCAGAGTTGACACAATCGCAGATATCCTGTCATCTAAAAGCTTGATATCTTACCTGGTTAACTGCGATGGGTTAAACAGAAATTAAATATTCAATTCAAATTTAAAGTCAATTTCAGTTAGGATTTTTACAAGAAAGCTAACATTAACTGGATCGTGCCTTCATTTCGCTTACGTTAAGTATTTATAAAAATTGAGTCAGTGACTGAAAGTCGGTCACCAACGTATGAAAATACCCTCAGTGACCACTGGTGGGTCCCTACGGAAAAAAACGTGTTAACTTTCAAGTTATAAGATGACGAGTTTCTTTTTGCCTAGATTTTGTGTTTTCTACATAAATTGGCATGAAAATCTGAAAATTTCAATTGAAAATCGACTATAAACATACAATTTTGAAAAAGAATTGACGCCGAATCAGATGTTTTGATCAGTTACCCTAAAAAATGTTTGATGTGCATGTTTTTGAAAATATTGACTGTGTATATTTTCTTGTTAGCGCCACTGTACATGCTTGCGTCCCACCTGAAATATTGCTCATGTACGCACCAATATTAATGTGTAGCATATAAATTATTTTACTAACTCGTTTTCGAAATAGACTTAAGCGTACAAGGTAAAATGCAATCATTCAATTGTATTTTTCCCACTCATTAAAAATAATTGAAATTCATTCGGATAGTTAAGTCGGTTCTTCAATTCTGTTCTTTACAACCTAACATAACCTAACAGAGGTAACCTAGTAAACGTAGATAGCGTGTTAACATCTTGTAGTACGGACTGCGGGTTTCCAATTACAACAAATTGTTTACTACTCGTCAGGTATGATTTAAACCATCTGTGAGAAAGTCCTTCAAAGCCTCAGAATTAAAACTTTGCGAGTACGTAATATGCAGTCATCAACGCAGTCGAATACTTTACGACAGTCGAGAAATAGTAGGAAAACAGTAATCCAATCGTCAATATTTTCTTAAAGGTATAGCACATGATTCATTGTGGCTTTCGTAGTAAATATATTAGATTGAAAACCGTATTTTTACTAAGGACAAAGGGTTTTTCATCGAAGAGTCCACTTTTTTGAGAACAGTTTTTTGAACATTTCAATAAAAATATGCGTGACAGAAACTGGTCGTTCATCGTGAGCATTGATTTTATATCATTTTCTGAAGCGAGATTTTTTCTTCTGTTCATTTTATCTTCTCATGCCTTATGTTTTTTTGTCGTATTAAAGATGGCTTGTGAAAATAAGAATGAATTGCAATCCCAATGCGGAGCGCAACACATCTTCTTCATTTTGCGAGTGCACTCAATGCGCACAGATAATTCATCAGGAATGCAAAGGTTAAACTCTCTTGTTTGTTCTAGACTGCGGCTGCAATTGTGTGTCGGCAGAATAACCCTGCATTGCGCGATCATTTGAGGGCAGAACGCCCTCGTGAGGCTCTCATTCCGAGGGCAATTTTGGGCATCACGTCCTACATTGCATGTACAAATCAGCTCGCATGTTCAAGTTGAAGCGTTCTTTAAAGGGTTTTAAATTATAAATGCATTTTGAGGCTAAATCACACTGAATACCAGACATAAGGAAGAAGAGATTTAATACATAACAATTTTCCCCAAGTGTAGTAAAAAAGAATCAGGTACATTTTCCGGAATTATCTTCAATATCAAAAAAATAGGAGGGCAAAAACCAGTGATAAAAATGTCATTATCCTGAGAACTTTTCGGGCTAATACACATCATAAGCTCATTAAAAGAATCTGACATATATCACTGAAATAGAAATGAACGTAGATGTACAAACAGCCATAAACACGGAATCAAAAGTAAAATAAAAAATAAATCTGAACGGATCAGTAGTTTGCTTAAGTCGCAATTTGATTAAAACTTAAAAACGAAGAAAATTCCAAGGAAATTAATCAAATTTAATTGGCAAACGTTTCGGAGTCCAGCTCCATCATCAGTTCAAAAATACAATTCATTATGTCTGCAAAAAAAGAAGAAACAAAAATGTTGTAGACAATAATTAAAACAGATCATGAAAAACAAAAACAAAAATAAAAACATGTCATAAAAAATAAACGACAAAAATGCTATTTAGATACTATTTGCAATGGGTATGAACTATCGGTATTATTGAGGGGCGGTTTACGTTTAAAAATATGTAACGACTCTAAAATCCTAAGGTCATATGGAGTTGAAGCGGAATCTAAGATTTTGAAGTCTGTGGAGGATATCGGTACGTTGCATTGTTCTGCGTGATTGCGTATTGCGGAGTGAGAGGGGTGAGCTAGTTGGTTTCCAGTACGGAAGCTTCTACCGCGATGTTCGGCCACTCTGATATAAAAATTGCGTGACGTCATGCCGACGTACGATGATGTGCACTGCACACAACTATAAGAATAAATCAGAGAGGCCCGCATCTCCACCGGAAGCGTGTCCTTGTACCGGAAAAAAGAAGCCACCTTAATATTATTAACTAGAGCTACGCACAACTGAAGGTTTTGAAAGTATTTTTCACACAATAATTTTATCTCGAGTAATTTCTCAGAGGGCGCTCCAAAATACGGGAACGAGCAGTATAGATTGTCCTTGTTTTCTCCAATAGTTTGCGAAGCGTATTGCTTCGACAGAAATTTCTTAATTTGCGAATTGACGACACCCAAAGGAAAACCGTTATTGGTAAAATATTTGCGTAAAAATTCAAATTCACAATGAACATATTTGAAGGTTGAACATATTTTGTAGCCTCTATTGATT
>JACJUY010001802.1:36850-61214 GCA_014220935.1 Platorchestia sp. MABIK
TGTCTACAACATTTTTGTTTCTTCTTTTATTGCAGACATAATGAATTGTATTTTTGAACTGATGATGGAGCTGGACTCTGAAACGTTTTCCAATTAAATATGATTAATTTCCTTGGAATTTTCTTCGTTTTTAAGTTTTTAATGAAATAAAAAAAAAGTAGAAATGCAGTAAATCACACGAAACACAACTAAGAACCTATGATGCTAAGACGGTATGAACTCAACTGGTTGTTGAGTGAAGGCTTGCATTTGAAAACGAAAAGCGATTCTAAAATTCCATGGTCCAGAACACTTGAAGCAACACCCACTACTTTAAAATCACTAGAGTGTGGAGTTACATTGCAAGTTTCCGCATGATCGCGAACAGCGGAGTGAGATGGACGGGTCAATCGAAAACCAACGATAACTAACTCAAACATGCTCGGCCACTCTAGCTCCGAGAGTACGTGTGGTCATGCCAAAGTACTCAGATGCACTTCGTGCACAGCTGTATAAATACACTACTGAGGCCTGAATGGTAGAAGGAAGTTTGTCTTTATAGTAGAAAAAGAACCAATGGTGAGTTTGTTTCTTAATATTAAATGAAATTTTATGCCTGTAAAATGCCTAGAGAGGAGAGAAAGTAATTCAGTTTTGCGTTTTTCATAATACGGTTCAAAATATGGTAAACACAAATAAATTTGTTGAGAGATTGGATCTTGAATAATCGAATTTAGTTTGATATCAGCATTTTGAAACTAGTTTGCTAAAAATTTTTTTCAATTTTGTGTTCAGTAAATGAATACCTAAAACCATTTTGGCTAAAAGATTATATCAAAAAGAAGAATTCTAAATGAAGGACACTAAAATTAGAACAAATTTTGTAAGCGCGAGCAAGCAAAGTTCTAATGTAATTCAGTTTAAAATGGAAAGTGCAATAACTATGAAAACTCATTCCTAGGCCAGAAAAAGTATTTTTTCAGTCAACTCAATTCACAGATCTGATTCAACTCAAGGATGCGATCATCTCAGAAATAAGATTGATCAGCCACACCCTCTCCAGTGCTGAAATGAGAAGCATGCGAACACACACCCAATATAGCCTGCAGTCGAGTGGACGTCAGATGAAGAATGTCATCTTCGAAAATTAGTCCAAATAAAAGAAATAAATCTCAGGATTCTACTGCCGTTTTGTCTCCAAAAATCCGTTCACTGTTTCAAAAGATTTTAAAGATTTTTCGGGTCCCGTATGTACAAAACACTGTGTAAATCTCATCGCAGCTGCACGGCAGCCGCGGCCTCCATCCAAGCTGCTGCGGCGACCTGCCCTCGCGCGAATGTTGCTGCCCTCAACGGCGCTGCGTAGGCATCATTGCTCTCATCTGAGCGCGAGCTGTCATCGATTCTGAACTGGGTCTCTATCTTTTATTATGGTAATTTGTGTTCTTCTACCGGCCACTTCGCAGTCTCTAATTATATAGAAAAATAAGAGACAATTTGAGTTTCAAGCGTTTTCATTATTGCTGTTAAATTTCTACAAGTAACTTTCATTTCTGGTCAACTGCTATTATGTAAATGGCAAATACATGGTTAGGTCAGGAAACGTCACGATGAGGCAAGTTTTGTATTAATAGGCTTAGATAGTTTAAGATAAGTTAGGTTATGAAAGGAATGGGTTAACTTACATTAGTTGAAGAAAGTGTTTTCAAGTTTTTTCAGTGATCCAGGTAGTTATTATTACTGGAAAATTTTGGGATTTGCATTTTCAAAAATTCAATGGAACTTGATCATCCATAACTTTGAAAGAAATTATCATTTATAAAGTTTGTACAGCATTAATGCTATTGTTTTCTTTAAATATCACCATCAGTGCGTTAGAAATGAGCACACGACTCATCAGAGCTTATTTTCTAATGTTCAAGCAGCAGTTCGAGTTCAAAATTCGAAAAAGCATTGATATTCATTAACTATCTTGGCAGTAAATCAGACGCTGTAAAAAACAAATTTTTTATACAGGAAGAACAAAAAATAAACATTCTTTCCCTTCACAGATAACTACTTGAAAACACCTTTAGCGTCATAAACAATATGACCTAAATTTTATATTTCTATTTCATTGAGAATATGAAGAAAGCGCAATAAACCAAAGACGAACTTGTCCTCTTTTTCTTCTCGAAAACGATTTCATTCGCACGACATATAACTTTAATTATAGTACGGAAAGAAAAATAAACACATTTTTGGCGTTGGCGTTCGTCGCGAGCTAAGTTTCCCGTTTATTGCGACCACAACTGATGCTAAAAATTTAGAGGAATCAGACATCCACGAAAATTTTCTGATAAAAAAATCCCTTTTTTACCAGGAATGAATCAAATTCAAATAAATCCACCTTGTTATCAAACTAATTTTCAGAGATGCTGACGCAAAAATGATTACTCGTGATATTCTTCTTTCTCATTCACCTTGCTCAGCTACAAGCATTATTTATCCATGAAATTTCCACATGCTTTTTCATTTCTCATTTCGTTTGTCGATCCGGCAACTTCTTGAGTATCAAACCAGGATAAATTGCATGACAAAACAATGAACGTTGCGACACTTCTACAAATTTTTATTCTTTCTCACTGGCTAATTGCATTATCAAGTAAAATCTTCTAGGTCACCTCCTTTTCATTTCCGCCAGTTGATCCATGCTAATCGCTGCGGATAGCATCATGCATATCAATGAATGCTCTGTTTCTATTCTTTTTAGCGCTGGGCCGCTCGCACCGCCGCTACAGATTGCCTCAAAGACATCGCTTCCTTGGAAATGCAAATAAGCCTCTTGAGGTGCGGCCGTTGCTGGAGCAATGTCGAGCTTAATCGCCATCATGTTCTATACGAGCATTTTGCTGAATTTTTCGCACACTATTGCGGTTATATTACTTCTGCCTTACACCGAAACACTAAAAGTTATAGCTTCTGATTATTGTTTGGCTTAAAACTGAAAAAGTTTGAATAATAGAAAGAAATTTGGTTCTTAGCCCTCGCTTAGCAATTCGTTTCAAACTCAGAGCGCAGCACGAATTGGGATTATTTCTTGACCTTCCTTGAATATTAGAAATTCAGAGCAAATATTGGATTCAAAAAAGTTCTAGATTCAAAAAGCTCTACAAACCTTGAAAACGGCGGATACTATTAGCAGTTAGCACAATCTACAGAGTTCATCTACATTATCTACATCTCCTGAAAGTCTTCACTCAATCCATTCAGTTATTTATGAATAACATACTTTTAAGTGTTGTTGCTCTCATCTGTTGTTTCTGGCCGCTACTGTACTGTACATACGAAAATATTTTTACTGTACTTGTGAAAAATAGTTGTGTTTTGAATCTCTTCTTCTCATTGTCTTGTGTTCAGTGTACTTTAACCTAAAAATGTATGTATAACTTAAAACCTTCTAAAAGACACCTCAACTTGAACATGCGAGCTGATTTGTACATGCAATGTAGGACGTGATGCCCAAAATTGCCCTCGGAATGAGAGCCTTACGAGGGCGTTCTGCCCTCAAATGATCGCGCAATGCAGAGTAATTCTGCCGACACACAATTGCAGCCGCAGTCTAGAACAAACAAGAGAGTTTAACCTTTGCATTCCTGACAAATTAGCTGTGCGTATTGAGTGCACTCGCAAAATGAAGATGAAGTGTTGGGCTCGGCATGGGGATTGCACTTCATTTTAATTTTCACAAGCCATCACTAATACGACTAAAAAACAAAAGGCATGTCAAGATAAAATTAAACGGAGAAAAAATCCCACTGCATAAATGAAGGTAAAATCAACGTTACGAACTAAAAAGCAGTTTCTGTCACGCACATTTGTAAAGAAATGTTCAAAAAAACTGCTTACCAAAAAATGGACTCTCACTTCGAGTAACAATCTTTTCTTCAAAGTAAAAATACGGTTTTCAATCTAATAAATTGCCAACGAAAACCACGATGAATCATGTGCTATACCTTAAAGCCAATATTGACGTTTGGAATACTGTTTTCCCACTATTTCTCGACTGTCGTTAAGTATTCGACTGCGTTGATGACTGCATATTACACACTCGCAAAGTTCCAATTCTGCGGCTTTGAAGGGCTTTATCACAGATGGTTTAAATCATAGTTGACGAGTAGTAAACAATTTGTTGTAATTGGAAACCCGCAGTCCGTACTACAAGATGTTAACACGCTATCTACGTTTACTAGGTTACCTCTGTTAGTTAGGTAATGTTAGGTTGTAGAGAACAGAATTGAAGAACCGACTTTACTATCCGAATGAATTTCGATCATTTTTAATGAGTGTCAAAGATATAATTGAATGATTGCATTTTACCTTGTACACTAAAGCTTATTCAAAAAAAATTATTGAAATAATTTGAATCTTACACATTTATACTAGTGCGTAAATGAGCAATACACCTAATGGTACACATGCATGTGCAGTGGTTCTAACAAGAAAATGTACAGTCAATGTTTTCAAAAACTTGTAAATTACGCAATTTTTAGGACAGCTGATAAAAACATCTTACAGACTATTCGATTCGACGTCAATTCTTTAAATATGAATGTTTGTATTCGATTTTCACTTGAACTATGCAGGTGTACACTTAAATTCATATGGAAACCACAAATTCAAGAGGGCAAGAAGAAACTCCGCAGTTCATAATTTGGAATTGACTGTAACACGTTTCCTGCGAAGGGACTCGCTGGTGGTCATCGAGGGTATTTTCATAAGTTGGTTACCGACTTGCAGTCATTAACTTAATTTTTACAAATACTTAATGAGAGCTAAATGAAGGCACGATCCAGTTAATGTTTGCTTTCTTTCAAAAATGGAGACTAAAATTGTCTTTAAATTTGAATTGAATATTGAAATTCTGTTTAACCTATCTAAGTTCACGTGTTAACCAGCCAATATTGCAAGCTTTTCAGCAACAGTGCATCTGTGATCGTGCTAACTGTTGCTCTATTTCGGTTAACGTTATAACCAAGTGATATTTAGTCGGAATGCCTCGACTTTCTCATATAGAACGTAATGAACATGTTAAACTCTACATTGCTTGCTTATCTAACCGAGAAATTGGTGGAAGACGGAAATAGGATGAGAAAACTGTGCGAATTGGTGTACAAAAGTACAAGAAACCTGGTAGTATCCGAGATAGCCCAAAATATGGTTGTTCTAGGATAACTTCTTATAGAGAAGACAGCGCCATGAAGACCCGTAGCTGCCGAAACAGATTTCAAATTCCTTCTCAGATTAAAAAAAAAGATGTGATTTCTTTGAAAAGGTTCGTCTTTCAACAATTATGAATAGGTTGTGATTTCTTTGAAAAGGTTCGTCTTTCAACAATTATGAATATGTTGAAGGAGTTTAAGTTGCGATGTTGTATCGCAAGATGAAAACCAAAAATATCTGCGAAGAACAGAAAGCGCCGTATGGACTTAATCAAATGTCATGAGGATCATGACGCCTCTTACTGACGGAGGGCGCATTTTAGCGATGAAAGAAAGTTCAATAGACAAGCTGACGAAAGAAAGACCAGGAATTTAATCTCAGGTGTACAGTTTCAAATCTGCAAGGTGTTGGAGGTCCGGCCATGGTGTGGGGTATGATCAGTACTCATGGTCAGGAGCCTTTAGTTCGATTGGAATCAATCGATGGTTGAATTAATTCAATCAATTACATCGATATGTTGGATGCGCATTTTGTGGCCGATTTTGATGAAAATTTAGAAAATAATCTTATCATCATGCAGGATAACTGTCCCATTCCCACAGTTGGCAATGTCAAAAGGTTCCTGCAGGGGCATAACATTTCAGGTTTGTACTGGCCTCCCCAATCACCAAACTTCAATCCAATCGAGAATGTATGGCATTACATCAAGCAATAGCTACGCAGCGAAAATATTCGTAATCTTGATGAACTGTGAATAAAAATAAGAGAGAAGTGAGACGCCCTTTCATCGAAATAGTGTCGCAACTAATAGAGGAAATATCGTAGAGACTACTACAAATCACAGAAAGGTGATGCCACTAAATACTGATTACTTTACTTTGTTTTTGGTTTAATTTTGGACTAAAGTTTTAATGAAATTAAATTTTTTGCACTATGCGGAGTTTCTTTTTGCCTTCTTGATTTTGTGTTTTCTACATAAATTTACGTGAATTAATGCATTGTTCAATTTAAAATCGAATTTAGGTATTCAATTTTAATGAGAAATTGACGCCAAATCGAGCGGTGAATTAGTTGTTTTGATCAGTAACCCTAAAAATGAGTACCTTACAAGTTTTTGAAAATTTTAAACATTCGGACTTCCTTTTTGGCACCAATGTATGTGCATTACCACTAAGTAGTTTACGTGTAAGCCACGGCGCTCCACAAGGATCAGTTTTGGGATTTCATCAGTTTTGATATTCATCAACGATATTGTTAAAAGTACTTCATTCGTTAAACTTATGCTGCTTGATTATGAAATTTTCTCTCATGAACCACTCCTAGGAATAACTAGAGTACAATAGTAAACAGAATTAGTGGTCAGCTTTAATGTCTTAACGTGGCTCAAAACAAATAAGATATCCATCAATGACAATAAAACTAAATATGTCCTATTCTTTTGAAAGAAGAATTAATTTCATTCACTCATCAAAATCATCGATGGCCAGACGGAGGAAACTAATTTTTCGGAGTTCTTAAGATTTTTCGTAAGCAAGAAATCTATTTTTTAAAGAGTATAACATCGTTATTACTAAAAAAATAAAATTAGTTGGAGTTATTAGAAGAACAAAGAATATCTTACCTTAAAAGGCTTTGAAAATACTGTGTAGAACATCAGTCCATCCATTTCAACAATACGTAAAGTAAACATGCCATTGCAATGACAAAATGAAAGGAGTGTACCATATAAGTGAGCTATACAGCAGTATACGAGATTTGAAATAGCAGGCTCGTACAGATGCTTGATCCAAATACGAAATACCGAAAAATGCTTAAGCTCTCATGATACCGATCTCTACTAATTTTCTCAGTATAATTTTATGTGTGAAACTTTAAATGATGACAGCGATGAAGTGATCTAAAGCGATCTAAACTAACCATCAAGGTCACTTAAACAGGAAACCGAGGTAATTCGTTACTTCACTATTAAAAAATTCGATCTCGATGCAGTTTTCCATTGATTGGGACAAAGGCTTGGAGCTCGATGTCTTCAATAGTAACTGAGAAAAACTATTACGGACCATTTACAATGAGAAACGGATGTTTGTTTCAATCTAGGTGTTGATGAATCAGTGTGTTAAAAATTAAATGACTTCTTTCTATCAGATAGCTGAAAATGTTAGCCCTGTTATTCTAAAATGCAACCATTCAAATATCTATTCTAGAAAATACACTTCTCGCTCGCATCATTATGTAATTAAGTGAATTATTCCCTCTCGCTAAACATCTTTTCGATCTGCCTAGTTTACGGTCACCTTGAGTGTTCGAGATTTACTAAAATTGTAAACAGTTTCCGTAGGATGTCACTCAACTGAGTAAGACCATCAAGTATTTACACTTCAACCTGTCTAAAAGTGTCCGTTGAAATAGTTCCTAGTAATCATTTTATTAATTTTTTCCTTGTCGGAATGAAATGATTAAATTATTTCAGTTACTAAGTAATATTCTTGACGAATGTACGAAATGCGACAAATTCGACTATCGCACAGGATCCTGACTAATACTGTGGAAAGAATTTCGGAATTACCTTTTCCTTGTACTGCCATCATGTTTCGGCGTCAAAGCTAAATTAGGTAAATCAATTTAGGACAAAGGGCCAATTTAAGGTGTCGCTTTACATGTTGGTAATCCTATAAGTATACAACTTATTCTAAGTCCACAGGGCCATCAGGTCACGTTTATGGATCTTTTCCAGATAAGCCCCACCACCAATGCAACACATAAGTTCACTCACTTGTAACTTTCGAAATAATGCACCATTCGACTTCAAATTATTCTCAAGCGAAAGATTGGAACATTCTTTCGTTTGAAAGTAATTTGAAGTCGATAGGTGCATTATTTCGAAAATTTCAAGTGGGTGAACTTATGTGTTGCATTAGTGGCGAGGTTTATCAGGAAAAGATGCTCATTTAGCTCCGGCTAAATGTCAAACTTCTGTTTATGTTCGGGCATGTATATTCATTCGTACCAATTTATTTTACAAGAAAATTAGGTTCTATCTTCGAAAGGGCAAATCTACGTTCCTCTGATTCATCTTCGGTACTATAACGTGAGTTTGACTGTACTCCTATTCGATCACTGATGAAGGGATCGTTGCATTCCACAAAGCTTGCAATTAAAGATGTTCTGTGCGGTCTCCGGAAGCAGTTACATTCGCTGCTGCCCAGAATTCTAGCAATTTGGGCTGCATGCGGTGCTCTCCACAAAGTTCGCAACATCACCTATTGATGAGCTCAGCCTCTGCATGCCGTCTACGCGCTCCAGCAAATTGATGACTTGACTCTAATCGAGAATTAAAGGAGAAGCTTGCTTTCACGGGGAATGTGCATTCTGTGCATTTCAGCGCGAGGGGAATTTACTCGACAACCTTTGCCTTGGGCAGGGGAATGGGGTTGCACTCTCCTCTTCAGTTGGGGCGCAAGTCGAGGACCGGAACCCTTTCGGCACTCCAAGATGGCTAAAATGATTTGAGAGAAATGTTGTAAGGTGTATTACTGTAATGACCATAATACTTGAATAATAAGATTTAAACGGCACTGATAAATACTTTCTCTATGACGGGCAGTTCCCAGCAGTTCTCAGTTAATGACATCCACAATATTTTCGTTTACTTCTATGCATGATCAGTGAAACTCAACTCTCAAGAAGTTTGCTTTTTTTTCTCATTTGTTTTTGCGTGTAATTTTCTTTTGAAAGCGTCTCATTCACGTCTTGAGGTTGTTTCAATCAAGTCCAACGCTGGTAACAGCATTGCTCTAAATCTTCAACAAATTTACCAAAAACTGTCGTAGTTGTTAAATCAAGTACTCAGAAAATCACACATATTCAAGATTATACTCAAAAAGTATGAACATACGCATGTCAGACATAAATTTGCAATCTAACATATCCGTAAAAATTTCTTAGAGGAAATGAAAAACGATAAATTTCCAATAAAGTTAATACGAAAATCAAATTTTTTTTGAAAATGTCTCAATAAAAAGATCCTTAGTTGGTATTGAACAAATGTGGGTATCATGATTCTCATGGTAATTGCATAACAACAGATTGGGATGAAATTATGAAAATTTATTCCTTCGGTTAACTTATTCTAAGTGATAATTCTCATCAACGCAAGTAATAAACAGTACAAAGAGAGTGATTCGTTGACGAAAAAGCTTTTATAGTCTCTACTTACATTTAAGTACGAGCCTTGGCTTTTGCAACATCAGGGTATGGTGTTAAAATTCTAATAGGTTGCAGGTAAATGATCCTGCGTCTATAAGACTAAAAGGTCAACATGGCATAAATTTGGACCGCTCTTTTCGTGTTCATTTATCAACTATGACTAAGTAAACATCTCAAAAAACATGTTTTGCCACAACACAAATTTATGATGTTATCTACGTGAATAATGCTGCCACAAATGAATTCACGTGAGTCAGAAGCGAGAGAAGGATTGTCGCACAATGCTACCAAAAAAATTTTTCAGCATGAATGGAACTTATTAAAAAAAACCTGTGGGCTAATGAACTAATATCTCAATGCAATTAACTCAAAGAAAAACTGTAAGAAAAATAATTTACTTTGAACTGAATTTGACACATGAAATTGGTCGTGTTTTTGCAACAGTTCTCAGTTTAGAGGATCTTCATTGGTTATTAAACCATGAGAAATATTGTAATAGGCATGCCAATGGTTTGATGAAATCGTGGGGGAAGAAACCTAAAAAGTATTTCCTTGGTGAGATTACCCTACCTTCAATGGCTAACAACTGCCTCCTTAGCGTATAAACGCGCAAAATAACGTGCAATTTTAGTCTTGAGTTTTTCCTTTGTTTGAATGGTTTTATATAGGGTAAAAGTTTGTTTATGGGACTTCGTTTCTCTGATTTGGCTTTCGGTTCGTAAGATTGGGTGGAAGGAATTGAACGAAATCAGCGATGAGTTGAGGAAGGTTTACAAAGGTGAATACATATTTGACTTTATGAATAAGAAACCTTTCTTGAATAGGGATCCAGCTGAGTTAATTTAGGAGAGGGATTTCTTAATCGTTTTTCTTCAACTTAAAATTACCTTCGAATGCTCCCTTGGTTGACAAATTCATGCACTTATATAGCTCTCTTTGAAGAAATTGAGGCATGTAGACTGCAATAGTCAAGACGCGATAAAACTAAAGATTGAACGCCTAAAATGAAAAAATGGAGCACATTTTTGATGCGATGAAAAAACATGGGGTTTCCGTTATAGGTTTTTCCCATAAATTTGAAGGAACCATTTTGATCGAAGCAAATGTTTAAATTTTCACGTCCTATAATTGGTCAATGTTTTCATTTTCTACTGTTTGGAATAAAGCTGGTAATTTGAGGGCAAAATAATGGATTGAGTTTTGTTTCCGTTCTGTTTGAGATCTTGATATACCTTGATTTCAGGATGTTTAAAATTTATTTTAATTTTCGGTAATCTTGTCACAGAACTTGTCATTGCAATTTGAACATCATTTGCACACATGGAAATTTACGTGTTAGAAGGCATTGAAAGGAAGTCGTTAATGGAAATAGAAAAAAGTTGCAAACTAAGAATAGACCATAAATGAATGTTCTGAATGAATGCGGAAAATTAGCATCCCTGCGAACTGCATGTGATCGATTTGCAAGATAACTTTCGAAACACTGCACACACTATCATGTAGTTGCATTCTGTTGCGATGGAGGCCTAGCCAATAAAAATTCAGCAACGTTTAACGCTTGAATGGCCGTTCACGCCCCTCACTTGATGCTTATCATTTCAATACAGTATGACGTTTCAAGTAACATTCTTCACGCTGGTTTACAGGAGTTAACTGGTAAAGTGCAGCGTAAACTCGATCCAAGCCGCATACGGGAGAAGAAGTCATACTGAAACAAATTATAAAAACAACAGTGAATGAATCCCCGGCATGCCTATTTAATTTACCAGAGCACTAAATATTCAGCTGTAAATCAAACCAATGCTGTGCACGAGAACAAATGTAATCGTGAGGACTGTGAGCCTCATAACCACGCGAACATTGGAATGACAGCCACCATCCTTTCTAGACGACTAACTGTACACCTAGGATCTGGAGTCCCTGAAAATCATTCAAAGAGAGAATACAATGACATTCTAACTTGCGAACAACTGATCAACGACTCAAAAATAAAACGTCACTTACAAAAGTGTGACAGACTGCAAGTTGTTGAAGAAATATTGAGCAAAGAAAACAAACTGTCAATCAAAAATCAAAGTTCATGTACTTCCGGAAGGTGCCTGCGTTTGGGAGTCTTCCTGCTCAGCTGCAACCCGAAAGAGCTCATCCATGACGGGAGCCACTACAATGACATCGTCTACGTAACTGCAGCTGTAACCTTGATTTGGAAAATGGCGGACGAGCGCTGAAACACATCAATGACATCCTTATTAAGTTTGACCATAATTAGTAGTTTTGATTTTCTAGATGCAGAGACTATTTGCCTTTTTATTAATATGGTTAATTCAAATAATAAAAATTAAGTCAACGAAATACGGGATTGTCTTTAACCAGACATGTTTATATGAAGGTGTGTTTTCCTAGTACACAAATTATATAAGAGTATACAGGGTGACCGGCACTTGGTTGAACGAACTTTAACACTTTGAAATAAACTCTTTTTAATCAATGACCGTGTGATTGAAATCTTTCTCTAAAAAGTTACGAGAGCCTGAAATTCGAAAAGTATTGGAAAGAAATTCGTACTCAGAATGAGAGGGAAATGAAATGTTGGAGTAAAGAAAGTATTTTTATTAGGCTCACAAGAAACAGATAAACATCCTTACTATGATAACAAGTACCAGATTTTTAAACAGAATTAGATATTTACAAACGATGTTCAATATGACTTCCATTTGTTGTGATGCAGGCGTTCAAATGTCTGCGCAATGATTGTTGTACGCTATCGAAAACGTCATCAGTTCTTGAAAATACCCTTGTACCCCGAAGCTCTACAAGAAAGGCAACCTGTTTGAAATGAAGAACGGATTTTTATGACCCAGTACCATTTAGTCTAATTTTTTTTGAGTTTAAGTAGCCCTTAGATTTAACAATCTTAACTCTAAACTTACTACAGTAGGCGCAGAAGATTTGAGGCTAGTTCAAAATCGTTCATACCTATATTAACGTAATTAGAGATAGACATTCAGGTGGTCAAATTGGAAGAATAGTTCTCGGTAATTACATAGTAGGATGAAGTTACGATTGCTCGTAAGGCCCCCAACGAATGGTCAAAGCAAGTAGCTCTCACTACCCAACCTCCCGGGTGGTCGACCCACGATGAGTCTATGACTTGAAAGTCGCCCCTGCGCGGCCGAAAGAGAACCCTTGCAGCACAGACCGAATAGTTTTAGTTCATTTCTTGGTGTTTAAAATCTAACTTCAGAAGATGTGAAGTACACAGCAATAACCCTTTTCCCACTGGGTAGAGAAGTCCTCCCTCACAGGGTAACAGTTATTCCCAAAACAGATGGCAGAGAAACTCCCTTGCACAGTCCCCGGAATTCTCTTCGCAACGATATAGCCTCCAGTCCTCTCTCGATCGCTTCCCAATCCGACCTGATTTCGGTTTGACGCGCCGACAGAGCTAGGCTGGGCTGCGAAAATAAAAGTTCTAAAGCAGAAAACTGTACAGCGAATATTTAGAGCTTTTTTTGGTTAAAAAAGCACTGGAGCTCAATTTTTTTCATGCCATGCTTCATTTTCTATAAGAGTTCAACGAATCCTTTCGAAGGCTTTAATAATAATGGTCTTTTTCGGAATGAATTAGTGTTTTGCATACGGAACTCCCCGCCCAATCCAGGGATTTGGGTATCGGGTACCCAATAACTGCCTAGCAGCAATGAAATCTAATTCTTGTGATCATTATAATTAAGGAATTTTTAGGTGTTAAGAAGAAAGAGTTGTGTTCATGGACTTCATTCTGGATCCACGTTGTCCACTTAGTCAGTCGATTCACCAGTAATAATATCAGTTTTATTTCCATTTACGTTTACACGGAATTATTTAAAACATTTGAAGATTTTTGTCATGATGTTTTACAATGTCTTGAACAACAGATTCAATTATTTCTGTGGAGTAAGTTCTTGGATCACAAATAAAATAAAAAAGGCATTGTTTTTCCTAATTTCAGTTTTGTACTCAGAAAACGCTTTCTAAAATATTTTTTTTCCGATGTTCTTATTTGATTTGTCTCATAATTTTTTAGTCTATTATATATTGCTTTGATATGCTCCCTTCGTTGAGTAATGCATGGGACGCTTGATGGATCTCCATTTTGAAAGCGATGTCCTCAGCAACCAGGGACTTTTGTCTATTTTTCGGTGTAATGAAAGGACGACCTAGATTGTAGGCTGTATTTAGAATTTCAGTTGGCCTACTGTTGATTTTTCACTGTTTACCGCATCAATGTACAGTATGTTAACCGATGATCATTGAGGAAAGCAATATTTCTGACACTTTACGCGTTTTTCCCAAATTTGGTTCATTAACGTGCCTATATGCATAAGTTGTGGCCTGTGGCTTGATTCAAGTATTGAAGACAGTTTTCTCAGTGAGAAACACTGGAAAATGAACGGATAATCCGGAGGCTTTATTTCAGTAAGAAAGTCATTTGGATATGTCATGAATATATAATGGAGCAACGTAGCTGATTCTGATGGGACACGACTAGGCTTTGTGGTTATTGAAGGGAAAATTTAGACCGAAATGCATTCATGAATTATTCATAAGTGTGGTAACAAGGACGGAAAAAATCTTGAAGTCACATAACACGAGGTGTTACGAAAAATTACATAAAACCATAGAAAACAACAATCATTCATAGATTTAGCAGCACAGCTGACACACACGTGAGAATATACCCAGCTAACACAAAAAAGTATAATGTAAAATTAAATCAGCAGAAATCGAATTGACGCAATATCTGCTAAGAAGGCCAACAAAGTTTAAATTAGCCTAAATAAAACACAAACGAATGTACAAAAGATTTAGATGCTAGAAATCGAAGTGGCATGATATCCGACTTGAACTGACTGCGTATTTTCTTAATTACATAATTACTTAATTAAGTACATAATTTTCTTACCGTCACAGGAAATATTTTACCATAGCCTTGCTCATTCAGCTATGAGAGATCAGGCTGAGCTATGTAATAGCCCGCTCAACATAAATAATTTCAAAATCTTTACAGATCAAAACTTTTCTCCGATTTGAGGATTTTAGAGTCTCTATTCATTTTAAGGAAAAAGTCGATTTTAAACCACCAACTTAGTTCATTTCCTTTGTCCATAGGTTGTTTTTGGTTGGTTATTTCAATTTATCAACTTTCTAGTTCATGTCTTTTCAGGTGAATTTTATTTGCTGAAGATGAGCGAATACTCGAAACGTTCAATTTTACTGTTTTGCTTGCAATTTTTCAATTCGAGTATATATTTTATTCGGTATTTTTAGTTCTCTCCTTTATGCTTAAGATTAAGATCAGGAAGCCTCTCGAGAACTTTTTTGCACATTTTCTTACGAGTGGTAGCAGAAGCTAGATCAAATTTAAAATGTACTTAAATAGGACAAAAAGCAGGTACAAAAGATTGAGTAAGTACAATCTGAAGTGACGTGATATCTGTCATAAACATTGGTAGTAGATTATTAACTAATAATTTCTTTCAAGGTCTTGTTCTGTCACTGCTTTCATTAAATATTGATCAAGTTTCTCAAGTGCGTTAGTTGCTAGAAGTTTTGAATAGTTTGTCTTGGAATGTTGGGAAGAAAAATTTGATCATTTGTCGAGAGTTCCAACGTGGCCCATTTTCTCATTTTTTGCTGCTTTTAAAGTGTATATTTTGCTTGCTGGCGATGATGAAAGATATTTCTTTGTGTAAAACGTCGGTTTTGTCCGATGGCAAGCCGTCATTATTTCTTGTAGTTTTATTAGTGCTTTAGTTCTGAAGTTTTTTTTTTGTTCTCTAACTTTTCGTGTTCTTCAGTCCTTTTTGAGACGGGAAACTAAGTTGTTTATTTTCTTACATCTGTCATTCATGAAATTTTAGTCTGTTCAAGTCCTTTAATTGATATTGAATAAATTTAAGTTCTTAAGTCAGTTATCTCCAATTGGAGTTTTGCCATTACCGAGTCAAAATGATCAGTTAGAAAAAGATTAATTTCTTACTTTGGTTTGATAATTCTTTTTTGTCAGGGAATGAGCCTGACTCCGGGATAGTTTTACCACTGCTCCTACGGCTTGCATCTCAGACCGTCATTATGGAATGAGGGAGAATACTGTCATCTTTCTAGGAGAATTGAGAATTGAGTGTTTTTTTAGAATGTTGAACGTTTATAGGAGTTTTTTGACAATAGTTCCATGAATTTGCATCTGATAGCTCTTGATTTGAGCAGGTAGTCATATACTGTAGCTCAAACTAACATCGTTAATTATAAATTACAGTGCTTTGTTTCGGAGCGCAGGAGCAGGCGTCATTCCTTCACAACATGCCGATGCCGACACCAGAAATATATTAGGTAGTTAGGAATGAGCAGAACTAATTTTGACAGTTGGCTGGGACATGCAAAATGAACACATTTTCACGAATACCTAATATTTCTTTACTCTAGTTTTTTAGAAACTGAAGTTAAAAGTTTTAATTTGGGTCCCAGCTTATCACATGTTCGTGTCTCTAACGTGTCAATTTCAAATTGAATATTGCATTTAAATCTTCCAGCCCTCCAGTGCTTAGTGTTTATGAATCATTTCACGTTGCGATTTAGCGTTGACGCTATGGCTCGTCCGTCAAATGAAGTCATGGCGGAGATTCTTTTGGTTTACTGTGCGGTACGAGCAACTGCCTTTTTAGAGGCGCTGCGGGGTTGTATCAGAAGCGTTTTCCAAATTCATTTTATCTTGAATATCGCATGTTCACAGGCACACATCGTCGTTTACTCGAACATGGAAGGTTCAACGTGACCAGCAGAGATTATGGTCTGCCGACGGAATTGAGTGATACAGTTGAGGATGACGTGCTGCAAAACTACCGTGACTTCCAAAACTCAAGCAAGCACTCAATATGCTGCAGAAGACTTAGGAATACAAAAGCGCGTCAAAGTATGGTACGTTCTCAACCACATCAATCCTCATGTATGCCATTATCAAAGAGTTTAGAATTTGCTCCTAACCGACTACATCCATCGTGTACAGATTACACGTTGTGCCTGAGGCAGGAACAGGGCAATGAAAATTTCTTGAAAGATGTTCTCTTTATCGACGAAACCACTTAAGCACGCAACGGAACGGTCAACACACGCAACTTGCTCAACTGACGAGAGCATAAGCAATAAGTTGGAGAACTTGAATTGGCAAGCGCATCAGTTCTATTACCAACATCGGTTTATAGTTAATGTGTGGACTGCATGGTATTGTCGGCGACTGTTTTATTGGACCATACCTGATGCCATCTTCTGTAAATGGACCAGTTTATGTCGTGTTCCTTGTGGACGTGTTGTCCGTAGTGCTGAGGATGTGCCTCTAAGTACTCACCTTCGAATATGGTTCCAGCACGGCGGAGCTCCGGCCCATTCCGCCAGGAAAGTTCCCCAATATCTGAACGATGCCTTTCCGAAAAGGGGGGTGCGGCTTAATGGACCACTGGCATAGCTTCCAAGATCTCCAGATACGAGTAGTTTAAATTTTAATTCTATGGAGGGACGTGAAATGATTCATGAAACATAGATGATGTTCGAGCTGGGTGTTTTTACTGAAATAGAGGGCGTAATACGTAAGGCATTGCGGAAGAATAAAAATTTTTGTATCATATTGAGTTATTTATTTGATAGAGGACCAAACCTGCAGTGAGGTTACAGGTAGATATTTCGAACATTTATTGTGAAGTTTACTTGACAAAATTATGTTTCACTGATATTCGTTTTCTTACATAATTACTCTTCTCAGAAACCAAAATGTTATTAACTGTGTATCATGGTTAAACTTTAAACCTCACTGACACGAAAACAAAGGGGTTTTAAAATATTTAGGGTTCGTAAAAAGTGTTCAATTTGCGTGTGTATGCTTACTGTTTAAGTTTTTACCTCTCATTTTTTAACATTTCGTTTGCAAATAATAAAATTGTTATATTTATTATTCTCATATGCACACCCATTACACCCTTCAAAGGTATTTGAAAATGTCCTTTGGGTCAAAAATTAAAAATGTTATTACCACAATATGGTGCTCATTTTTCTAAATTGTTCATATATCCTCAAGAATAATTCGTTTCATTTCAGTCAGAAATTCAACCTCTTAGCATGAAAAACAACTACAATGGTAGCCCCCATAAGATGCAGATTGCAGCGTAAACAACCCCGTAAAATGCTAATGTCTACAGCTGAAAGTGTTGCGCCGTTCGAGGTGTAGTGGCTGAATGACAGCGGACCGGTGAGGCGACCATCTCTCTTTACGGTTTGCTTGGACCTATACACGCACCTCCGCAAAATGGAGTCGATGCAGCAGTTCTGGTCGCAGCAAATTTTAAAGTTTTTCGCGAAGCAATTTAGTAGGAATCTATTCCGAATCAACGTTTTTTTCAGCAGAATATACGAGTTGGAAGTAAATTGAATTTTAGGGCATCGTTTATACTATATGCAGGCTTTCATTGAGTGTTTTTCTAAAATTGCAGTACATTCCTCATGAGAAAAATTCCTTCAGAGTAAAATTGCCCGGTCTTGGAGAGTGTACGAGTATTTTTCTCTAGCGTCAATAATCCACCTCATTTCAGCACTTTTATTTAGTTCATCGCTACGATCTGAGAGAAGCTAAACAAATTTTAATACTCAGTTGAGGATTCAGGATATTGAAGAAAACGATCTGACAAAACACTCTGACATGAGAGGGCTCGAGTCCGTCGTGAGAAGGAGAATTTCTCATTGACATTGAATGGATGATTTGAGATGTTAATTGGCAAGCTGTTGACGTCACAGAGTTTAAGTGCTGCTTTAAAATGCAATGAAGAGAGCGAAGCTTAATGCCTTGAGTTAATGAATTGATGTATTGAAGTCAGTAGCTTTCCGTCACCCTCACGAGTAGGGAGCTCAAAATTATGCCTCCATCTTTAATCTCTGACCTACTGACTAGGCTCTGCGGGTCGGGCACACCGTATGCCACGAGGAAACCGCCTCGGCTGAGAATAATCGTTTGATCTTGATCGGAGAAAATCTTAAAATTCTCCTATCCTACGAAAAATCCAGCGTAATGAAGTTATTGCCATATTTTTGAATTCCTATAAATAAATCCTCCCAAAACTTATTAATTTCCTGCAACGATCATAGTGAAGAGAATTCAAAAAAATGTGAACATCATTCGGAGTGAAGTCCCGAAGCCAAGGCGTGACTGAAAATGATGGAGGTGCAGCGTAGGTACGAACATAGACGGTATGTGTTCGTAACGGGGTTCTGGAACTAGTTTTGTTATCGTAGAGGAGCTTTATAAAATATATGAGCTATGGTTGCAGAAACGCTTGTGAGACATCTTCAGGTAGGGATGAATTTCTTGTTTTCGGCTATCGAAGTAATTGCTCTGCCTTTCTACAGGAATGTTTTTTTGGTATTTTTCGTTCAATAGATATATTTCATAACTGGACGCATTTATAGCGGTATCATAAGAAATGAATAAAATCTTCTCAAATCCCAAAGTCGTCAGGAGTTCTGAAGACACGCTCAGAAATAAACATCAGCTAAGATCCGACGAGTAGAAACTAGGAAACATTTGCTTCTGTGAGTATTATTTTCTCCCCCTTTCATGATTGCGTACGATAATACAGTTGATTTTATTTTCAATAAATACTGCCAATTTACGGTAAGAGGACCTGGTCCATGAGATATTTTTTATTGCCACTTATTGTTATGGTTTTTAAACTCTCAGTCTGCTTTTAAATTTGGAATTATTCTTAAATTGATGTAAACTCTGGTTTGTAATCACTCCAGAGGTGGTCATTATAGTTATTTCTTTGAAATTAATAATTTTCTGTTACAATTCATTTTCAAAAAATTAAAGAATTCCCGTTAAAAATGTTAACTGTCTCTTCATGAAACTCCCAGTTGAGAAAACGCTCATTCCACCGAGCAGCTTGACTGGAGGTTGGCGACTCATGAAGTAATTTTATAGCGCCATCAGGGCCGAGGCTCCCAAACTCAATAAAATATCGCGTCAGAGCAACTTTTCAAACCGAGCCGCCCCCCTGCGCCCCCGCTGGCCTGACAAGCTCATGCCTCGACTCTCCTTCGGGGCAAGAAAATAACGCGGCGTCTGTTTGCAGTCACTCACGAGCATCCTTAGGAAAGCAGAGCTATTCCAGCGCTGAAAATGCTGTTAAAATGATTTCCGACCGTAATTTCTGTTTAGTGCTCGGCAGATAAAACATACATACCCAGTTCGTTCGAGTTAGTACATTTTTGAGAAAATAAGAACACGGTTGACATATTAAGACACTTAAAACTACACAAAAGCAGATTGGAGAGCTAAGCGACAACGTCGTTGGAACAGCTTCATGACTTGTGGCAGCACGCCGGACAACACCGACAGATTTTCTGGAAGTTGACAGCGTAATGTTTGCTGTAATTGCTGGACAGAGCGACATCAGGGGAGCATTTTAAAGCCGAGCGAACGCTTGTACAAGATGACGGACTTGGACCCGAGTGTCTTTGAGACTTGGGGTGCACATGGTGTGGAGTGTACATGGAGTGGGGTGTACATGGTGTGAGGTGTACATGGTGTGGGGTGTACGTGGTGTAGGGAAGTACATGGTGTGGGATGTACATGGTGTGGGATGTACATGGTGTGGGATGTACATGTTGTAGGGAAGTACATGGTGTGGGGTGTACATGATGTGGGATGTACATGTTGTAGGGAAGTACATGGTGTGGGGTGTACATGATGTGGGATGTACATGGTGTAGGGAAGTCCATGGTGTAGGGGAGCACATACTGGGGATGTACATAGTGTTGGGTGAACATGGTGTAGGGGAGTACGTGGTGTGGGGATGTACATGGTACTGGAATGTACATGCTGAGGGGTGTATTTTATGGTGGGTGTACATGGTGTACATGATGTGGGGGTGAACATTGATTGGAGGGTGTCACAGCATGGGTTGTACATGGTGTGGAGGGTGTACAGGGTGTGGGGTGTACACGGTATGGAGGTGTATATGGATTGTCACCTATGTAAATAGTGTGTGGGTCAACATGTTGTGGCGGAGTTCATAGAGTGAGGGCGGACACGGTGTACGGGTGCACATGGCGTCTGGGTGTACCTGACGTAGAGGCTAACATAGCGTGGGCATGAGCGCACTTTGAGTGAAAGTTTTGCTCACTTGTACACACACATTACAAGGCTCAGAAACTGAATTTGTTGAAGTTTACCCATGTAAGAATTTATCTCCTCATTTTCAATTTGGTGCATTTCTCACTTAAGGTAGTGAGTGAAGTGAAAACCTGCAAGTCGTT
This sequence comes from Platorchestia sp. MABIK, assembly GCA_014220935.1. Lineage (NCBI taxonomy): Eukaryota > Metazoa > Arthropoda > Malacostraca > Amphipoda > Talitridae > Platorchestia > Platorchestia sp. MABIK. The sequence goes on from JACJUY010001802.1 coordinate 57,578, forward strand.
GTGTACGGACGAATTAAATGTTAGTTACAGCTTAAATCTGTGAACAATTCTTAGTAAACTGGCGGATGAAAGCGTCAATTTTTCTGGGAAACTCGAAGTCATGCGGAAGAGTGTTGACAATTCTTTTTCTTTGACATGCATTCAACTATTTTTCAACCGCCCATCATGTATGCTACCCTTAACAGAATTTCCGTTACTCATTCTCTTCAGGAGCGACCCAATAATTTTCATGTAAATCATTTGACTGCTTTATACTTCACTAATTTAATGCAATAATTTTTAAACCCTCAGTCCTGTGGATCAATTGTGTAGTCAATGCATGTACTGTATGTTCTCTTTCATTTATTATTTCAAAACTGAATTTTTCACTGACTCTAAAAGCTAATTACTCTACAAAAGCACTACAGGCCCGTGAGGGAACCTGAGGTCGCCTCACCTAATCCCGTCAGTTGCGACGCCACATCAAAATGTGATCCATTCCACCCTCCGGAACTTGGACCAGCCTGGAGCCGAGCCTGCGCACAACTTTGGCTCTGCGGATCCCTAACTTTTTTCTTGATTTTAGCTTTTAGGTCTGCGGCCATTATTTGGTCCAGCTCGCAAATTAATGGCAGCTGGCTCCATTATGTAGGTGCCTGAGACGACCCATAACGTCGCACAGGACAAAACAAACGCGGCGCGTCACGGCTGTGAGCTAGCACTTTGCGGCGCACGTGGCTGTGAGTTCAGAGAAGTTCAGGGTTTGTTTAATGCCTCAGTCGTTTGTTGATGTAATTGCTCTGTCATAATTAAATTTTGCTTCAACATCATTGCGCCCACGTGTGAAATGAAATCATTTGTTTACAATCAATCGGAAAAACTTTCTAAGAAAATAATGAAATTGAAATGTTATGAAGTATTAGAAGATTTATAATAGACTTTCAAGTTAAAAGTTAGGCTGGAATTCTGGTTACTAATTCAGCATGTAAGTTCATACGTCTTAATTTGCAAGAACAGATGAATGAATATTGGAAAAACGCTTCGTAGTGGAGTTATCACATGAGGAAGAATATGGGAGGGTTTGTCATGTGTTTGCGTAGGCCACAAAGCAGTTCTTGGGAACACCCCCTAATAACATGATTACCATAAACGCTACGAGTGGAACACATCTGACTCTCGTATCTCTCCATGATTCCTGAAAAAAGCTCCGTTAGCTCTTCTGAGATGTGCCCTCGTTGCACTCCAAAGCATAAGTATAATTCATTCAATTAATCTTCTCGAATTTCTGTACATTTTGAACGTTCTCACTAAGAAAGCGACACCTTCCAGCTTCGGACAGAACGCGTTATTAACGGTTTGCAGCTTTGTTCCTGCGACCTATGTACGCACACACCTCAACGGTGGTGTGTCTGCTATATGGAAAGGCCACTTCACCAGATCCACCTCACACCGTAGAATATATCTCATGTCTTTGTAATTTTAATTATATACAATTTCAATCAATTCATGGAGATCAGGTGCAGAGTTTACTTTCTAAATGGACCAATCATGATAATAGGTATTTTCATTCATTCGCTGCTGCGCGTATAATCCTTGCTGAGCATCCTAACATGTTTGTTCTCACCCGTAGGAGCTAGATGGCTCGAACGCCTAATCTCAGAATGGGCGCTGCCACCATAGCGTGAGAACTAAAGAGAGCTTATAGTCTAGGCGGGATATTACCATTTGGTGTTTTCGCACTTCGTGAGGTTATCATTTAACAAGAACGGGAGTGTTTGGTTCACATTGTAGGTTTGCCGAACTTTACTTCAGCTGCTTTGGGATTACATCAAAGGATGGATAATTCTCGCTTCATCTCATTAATTCTTAATGACATATACCACAATAACCGTCCTCTCTTCGTTTTCATTCCACCGACTAAATCTTGAAATAAGTATGATGGGTTATCTAATTACCACCATGTCAATACTTACTTCTCTTCCAGCATGCATATTAGTGTGTACCATCGGTCATCATTTTCAATAGTTAATTACGTACTCTTTCATGTGTTTAATTTCCTTTTTAGAGTTAGGAAGAGATATAGAGAAAAAAGACGATGAAATCTCCGAGTGACGCTAATCACTAAATAAGTGTTGCGCCGTTTCTCGCTTCATCTAATTAATTCTTTATGACATTTACTACAATAACCGTCCTCTCTTCGTTTTTCATCTTGAAACAAGTACGATACGTTATCTAATTCTTACCTTGTCAAAACTAATTACTTCTCTCCCAACATGAATCTTAGCGTGCACCATCGGTCATCATTTTCAATAGTTAATTCCGTTTAATTTCCTTTATAGAGTTAGGAAGAGGCAGAGAGAGAAAAAAAAAGACCTTGAAATGTCAGAGTGGCGCTAATCACTCAATATTTATTGAAAAATCTGCACCAGCACGAATAAATGATTGCGTTGAAAATGTGATCGTTCTGATAAAATCCGCATGTTTTCCGAATGACCCATATGATCACAACTCTGAGTGAACTAATTGACTGAATTAACCTATTTCCAGGATGTGAGACTGCTGATGGTTACTCATTTTAATCTTATTGAAATGACTCATAAGACGAACTCGATTTGAGGATTCGATTCGTGAAACAAAGAGAATTTAAGACTGACTCAGAAAAAATGTAACGATCGCGTCTGCAACTTTCAATATTGAAAAGAAAAACATCATAAAAGGATGGATCAGGACTAATGATGCTGCAACAGTGTAAAATGACCTAAAATTCAAATCAAAACAGTTGGTCATTTCGGTGGGAATAATATAACCCAAATAAAGTAGTTCCTGATAACTGATGTCAAAGCGGTTGGATCTCCATTGCATGAAAAGAGGACTATAAACAAAAGCTTCCCTCGCCAGAAGTGAACGGTCAGCTCAACACCCGGCATCGGGCTCTTTGGGTCACCATAAGCTTTTGCGAAAGTCATTGAAAACTCAACAAATTATGTTTGTACTGAGAAAACTAATACAAGTATTTTAACTTGTTCAAATCAATAGGTTAAGCTCACGGAAGCCAACGTGAAACTTACAAGAGAGTAAGCCGGCTGTGGTACATTTAGAATGTAAATCGTGAGGGAGGAAGAGAATCACTTTATTCTGGGAGGACCTAAAATGCCGCTGAGAAATTTTTAAGAGGCGGAAATCCGTTTCACTCCGCGTCGAAAAAATGTGGACATCGGAGAGCAACGCAGTTTTAAATAAGTTCTATAGCTGAGGACCAGAGCGTCCAGATGTCAGATTCTGCATCGTAGAGGGTTTGAAGTGAAGTAATCGTGGGACCTAAGCGGAATATAAATAAACAACAACGTCTCGTCTTGAGTAATGTAATTTGCTTGGAGAAAAATGATATTGAAATGATTTAATTGTTGTTGAAAAGAATTGTCATCTCTTAAAATGAGGTGTTTGTTAAATGCTGAAATCCAAGAGATAATTTAAGAATATTGATCGTAACCTAACGAATTTTCCTTACTCTGATGTTAAAATAAGTAGTTGCTTCACACTTAAAACCTGTAGTAATATCGATAACAAAGGTGTATTACTGAAGAAAGTCAGCAACCTCGTAGGCAGCGAGACCTAGGAACTACTCAGATAATATTTCGCAGAGGGAACAGGGGGGGGG
>JACJUY010001802.1:61222-102359 GCA_014220935.1 Platorchestia sp. MABIK
GGGAGAGGAGAAGGGATGAGAGTTGCCCAGTGACGCGGGGGAGGCGTGTGTTGACTGAGAAGGAATTTGTGCTCATAATTTCACTTGGAAATCTGAGCGATATTAATTTAATTCTAAATTGATGAGAGAACGACACTAAGGAATAAGGGTAATAGATGTGCTTATAAAATTTGTATGTTCACGCAGAAGAATGTTGAAGGATTCTCGAGGGCTGGTCAGAACATGGGAATCGCTTGAGCAGTTCTGAACCAGAAGGTGCGGAGCTATTAAAGCGGCGTCGGGGAATGAAATGTTTTCTTTTGTGGTGAAAGCCGAAGAAGTTTTCGAGCACAGCTGCGTTGTACTGATCGACACTATGTACGGCTGAAACTTGGTTAAATTAGAGGTACGTAACTTGGTAAAATATTGAGCATTTTTTATTCAGTGAATTGGACTAAGGGAGGTTATGTACGTTATTAGGAATGTTTCAATTGTTTCTTTGTAAAGAAACGGTGAGGGTGGCCACGCTGTTTAGAATCTTTTCAAACGTCAGAGACTTTGTTCAAGCTCTCTGTTCAGTTTCTATTTCTTATTTCAATTTGTATTAATGCAGGAATGAGCCCTCGACCTTCAGTAATGATTTAGTTCATTTTCTAAAATGAAAACAGGAATTTAAGGGGAATATTGAAAGTCGGTGAATGCTTTCCAAAATTGATATGGAATTTTCTTTTCAAATTGAATATGTATAATAGTAAAAACTTAACATTTGTATACAATTGCAGCTTAGTCATACTAATATCTAGTTATTGATTTGCAGGGAAACAATTTATAATGAATAGTTGAAAACAATAAAACTTTGTTCTCAGGAGGATGGGAGAGACATCGGACGTGCGAACAAAAACATGCCGCTGACACAATAACGCACCAAAAAGGGTTATTCATCTCGGCAACTTAAAATGATTTGTGACTGGGATCATTACTTTTTGATGCGTCGTTGACGAGAGTGAAGACTACTCATCAATTCGCAATAAGTGATCTAGGACATCGTGAGAAATAGGATCGAGTCAAAACCAGGCCGAGTTCGACGACAACTATGCTCTGAGGAGTGATGTTTCAGCGCTTGGTGCTCAATTCTTGGAAATTAACAGAGTGCGCTCGTCAGCGGGCATTCATTGCGGATGGCGGCTCTTCTCTCGTGGAGTGTGTCTCTTGCTAAAATAATTCCGTATTCAAAGTTCAGAGTATTAAATGCTATTAATATAAATTTCCACGTTGTGCTGTACCTACACATTTTGTCAATACTCCCTATTAAATTCTGCTCTATTCGCTCGTACATTCATACATATGCAACATTATTTAACTTACGTGTTTACTTTAAACAAATTAATTTATTCTTTCAGTTTGTCATTATTAGCCTTGTGTTGATGAAGTCAAAGCATCATGTAAATTTCTCTCCATCTTTTTTCTGTCTTTTGCTGAATCTTCTCTAACGTTTCTAATCAAAGGTTTCTGTCAAAGGTTTTAATTCCGTCTTCGACACGTGACTATCCTTTCACCTGTAAATAGGGACGTGGGTGTCGTGACAATTGATGAGATCAAAAGTAATATTCTTTGAGTGTTTTAGTGGCAGTTGATTACTCGAAAGCCGTTTAAAGTTATAAAAAAATATTGAAATGTACAGTAATGGAATCTGTGTATCTACGCATTTAGGCAAGGCGGAATCGAAAGTAGCAATGATTCTCACTTACAAGGGAGGATTTTCCAAACCATACTTCTGGTCCGTAAAGAAACAGTATCAGAATCTACAAATATAAACCTGAAATGTCTGTCGCAAGTATTAAATTTTGGGGAGTTCACGACGAGACTGCCAGTCGCAAAAGAGGCATCGACTGAACACAACATAAACTGAACAGAGACACAACTGAAGTGAACGAGCACACAGGAAAGCCTACTAACAAGCAGTAAAAGTGGTGCTTCGTAATGCATCTCGTGTGGTTTGAATGACATTGTATTTCATTTTTTGGAAGTGAAAAACTTGCGTGCTCCAAGTTCGTGGTCAGCCAATGCTTTGTTGGACAGTTATGCCAATGAGTTCTTCCAATGTGTTAAAAAATTTTGCGAATGTTTTTGGACGAATAACAATGTTGTATCACATGGATAGGTTTGTACAGATATTTTTTATTATGCAAATCTTTTCTTCTTGGTCAATTGAACGATTGTTTGGTTAATCAAATTTCTCGGTTATGTTAGATTTCGTGATCATTTTTCATGGGTCGAAAATGTTTTTGATATGTTTTTGAAAAACATTGCGGAGGCAAGCCCATCTTTCAAGTGGGCAGTAGGTAGCGTTGTTTTTCTTATTATTATGAATTAAGTATAGAGCACTGTATGAGAAGGTAAGCACACTCATGCCAAAATGAATTGAGTAGAGCACTGTATTTGCAGGGGTCATACTCTTGCCAAAATGAATTGAGTAGAGCACTGTATTTGCAGGGGTCACACTCATGCCGAAATAGACAGTCTGCATAGAGCCACACTCGGGCTGCTTGTGCATGTAAAGATCAGGTCTGAGGAGCTGTGCAGTAGTAGTTACTAACTTTATTGAAGTAAATTAACTTGGGAAGAGAATAATTCCATTTGAAAAACTTCCATTCATAGCGATTTACCACTCGTTAAGAAACGCATAATTATTTTCAAGGGCCACATTTACCATCTTTTTTTAACCTTTTGCCTACCGACGGTAACTCCACGGTCAAGAAGGCAAGTGCTTTCAATTTAAGGCAACGAACAGAGTCTGAAAGTAACTTAACTGGTAATGGAATGTTTCGAAAGAAATAACAAAATTAATGTAATTTATATTATTCACGAGGCAATTATTTTAGACCTTGCAGAAGCTTTGCACATGCAATCGCTCTTGACTTCTTCTAAGTTTATGCCACGCAGTCGATGCAACTCGTTTCTACACTTTTTAAATATCTTCAGTGAGTTTTTTCAAACATTCATTCATTTACTGATAGTTTTTAATCTAAGAACTTTATTTTTGGGATCAACAACTTTTCTAGCTGAACATATATTTTCAAAGAAGCATAATTTTTTAAAATTTAGGTAGAGAAGTAGGCGCTTCCTCAAGCGAAAAAGACCCAAGCTAAAGCAATTTCCCTCATTTTTCAGGTTACTAACAACATTCATCCCGGAAAACTTTTCCTTGAACTATGTAGTCGAATTTTGCTACACAGAGAGATATCGTTCCGCGACAACCGAATCATAAGCCACTTCTATAATTGCCTAGCCAGCAGGCTCTTGAAAGGGCAAGTCCCAAGTCAACTTTGCTGGTCTAGTTACAAAACTCATCCAAGTTCCTACTTTTGCATAGCCTAGTAAGCAGTCCCTAACAATTGCCGAGTCATAAATGAGTTTTAGTTGATATTTCTACACTTTTCTAAATTGTCCATCGATTTTCATTCTACCTAATTAAGTATCGAACAGTTTCTTTACTCAAGTCATTACGCTTTCTCGTTCGATAACTTGATTAGTTCGAAGGAGATTACCGTTCTCTCGTCTAGATTCTATCGAGTAGATCTCGTAGCGGTGAGGAGCGCATAGAAAGTGTTTAGACCGTTCGCTGTGGGGAGCAGCTGTGTATCATATGAGTTTTTCAAACCTAATAACAAAAAATAAAACTTTCAAATAATGTATTAAATAACTTATCATTACAATAAATCAACGAACCTATAAAAAAGCAAATGACGGCCTAGTGAAAATCACAGCAAACGCTGCTCATTTGAACGAAGCAAATACAATTTACAACATGGTTCGACTGCAACAAAAAATCACTTATCTCTAGCTAAGATGTAATATAAAACAAGATCTCATTTTATCATGTTACCCTTTACTGGCTGAGCTATCGCGATAAAACGTAAGAATTTTATCAAAACCCGTAGCTTTTTCTAACTACACTTCCAATTTTCCACATCTTCGCTCGACGACGAGGTATTTTTTTAGGAGCTCAAAGGGTGCTAAGAGCAAGCTTCTCTGACAGTTATAGCTCGAGAAATGGAGCAGTTAGGGGAACAGCTGGGGAAGAGCGGCCAGTTGACATGGGACATCTCACAGTCTGGGGATGCTGCCTGTGTTGAGTGGAACCAGTTAGAATGCTTCATGTTTTTTGAGGGCCGTATCAGGGCTCGCGGTGAGAGCGATATATCGTTTATTTCCGCAATTTCCAGTGCTTTTTCGTGACTTGGACCTGAGCAATATTTGAAATGTAATCGCCTCCATGACAATCGAATGAGAACAGTGCCTCATGGCAGGGTAATATTGCAGCAAATTGTGTGCCTGCAATTTGCATCAGCGTGATCCAACAAGATGTGCGGTGGCATCTTCCACAGAAGTTTATTGGGTTGGTGGAATATTATGGAGCGGTTAAGGATTTGGAGAAAGGGAATTAACGGCAAAACTAATAACTTAATGTTCAGGTTAGAAACAGCCTGTCAATTGTTCAGTACTGCCAAATGCGATCAAAGACCACTTGATTGCTATGGACATTGATTTTGAAGAAATTCCCTTTTCAAAGTAGCGTGTGATTTGAATAAAGAGCCTTTTTTGTTATGTTTTGCTACTGAATGCTCATAAATTTTGAATGACACGAAATAAAGTATAAGGTGGCCTAAAATTTTCTGTAGCTGCAGACCAGCGAACAATCCGCAAAATTTCTGACGATGAAGGAAAAGTAAACGAAACAAACGATGCCACGATCAATAATTTTTAGCAAAAATACGACACGGATAAAGGGATAATTTGAATAATATCCTTAAAATTACGCACAGGAAGAACACATATTTCATGAAGAGAAGAACTATTTAATACTAATACGAATCACTTTAAAATGAGAACTGACTAGCACGCTACTGATTCAGTGACCCATGTTCTCATGTCAGCTGATCATACAATAGATGATTGTATAACAATCACCATCAATTTAGAGCTGAATTACTTTGCAATCGTTCGAAGAAATTACTAAAGTTAAGCATTAAAGTAGAAGCAATGATCAAACGAAGTTTTGCTTCTATCAACGCAAACTTGAATACCCATGAGATCTTCTTAATTAATAGAATTATTACAGCATTTTAAGATAATACTGTCAATCTAAAGTAGATTCAGCCCAGTCCCCCAAATTGGTAGATGTGCCTCACGCTAAAACTACATCACATGACCAGCCACGGCTCCACAACGCAGGCTCCTGGCGTTGAGCTCTCGTTGCAAACGCAGGAACCAAAGGTTGCTAAATTGGCCATCCCTCTGACCAACAGTCTCAAATTTGGCACATTGAAATAAAATTTTGTCTTTAAAATAACTCAGCTTCTGGCAACTGTGGGTAAGGAGCAGTTGTGTGACGCGGTACTGCCTTGAGTTCGACCGCATCTTGCGAGCACTAAGGTATTATGTGTAAGATAAATTGATGTATATTAGCTTGATGAAACAGCATTTGCACCTTCGAGCTGAAAAAAGAATTACTTCATGAAATCATGAACTCTTCAGTAATAATTCAAGTGTTCATTCAATTGCATGCGTAAATTGTGGGGATGATTAAGTTCGAAAATTGAAATGAGTTATAAACACGTCATACCTTTAGTCATTTTTCTCCAAAAATTTCGCCTATTTGACCAACCAAAAAACGTGCTCGTGAAAGTTAATATTACTGGCAGCAAATATAAGAGCTCATCCTAGCACGACGGCAGTAAAAACTGCGCTGACGGGACAAAACGTCTGCTGGGCACACCAGTTCCTTGGCAAGCTGCAGCTTCTCACAATTATTCATCCCTACTCTCACAAGTGTTACATTAATGACGAGTTACCAAAAGGTGACAAAACAGCGCGACGAGTAACTTGAGAGTGCGGTTAAAGACCTAGCTCCTCGCTTCCAGGCTTTTTATTCAAACATCGTTCCCAAGCTCTGTACCTGAACATTATGCTGACATATTGATATTAAGTCTAAAAATGGAGCTTAGATTAAACGCTCCACACTCAATTATCCTAACCAAAAATTTTCTGTTTATCAGAACATGTGTAGCACTCAATGGTGTCCTCAGTTCATGCCGTGATATTACGATCGTACACTTCGTAAATTTAACAGTATTCTATAGGAACAAACACCGCAAGTAATGCGAATAAATCATTCGCAGCAAGTCAGTAACTCCGATAAATCACAAAAGACAAAACACAACTCTCTGCACTGCGTTCTGTGTTAACTCGCCATTAATTCAAAGGAAGAAAAAATGCAGGGGTTTCAGTTTCGCACATCAGAAGTAAACTGCGTCACATATCCGTAAGACATATCACACTGGCTTGTCTTCAAATGATCTATGTTAATGAACTAACACTGTCAGCTCGCTAATTACTGTAATTTCAAAGTTAAAAACAATTTTTGAGTTTTATAATGGTTCGGTAATTACTTACAATCTCTAAACACAACAACGATCACTTCCACTTTGATTAACTTCAAATTAAAAAGCTATTTTGAAGAACTAACGATTCACAATGGTAAACACCGATCCCAAGCTCTCCCACTTCAAACTTGCCAACGACCTCACAGCAGCACTTCTTCTCGCACGATCACAGCAGCCTAGAGCCTGACGGCGACGCCAGTCCCAAACTCTAGTTCGTGTGCTAGAAAAATAAATTGACTAGATTTGTTCAATTCAAATGTGTAATCTATTTCTGACATCATATAGCGGCTACGAACCGAGTACAGTATTGCAAACTTCAAAAAATTTCAAGGGCTATAGAACTCTCCTATTTCGATTAGTACTGCAGTCTCACAATCAAAAATGCAGATGTTTAAGCGTAGCTTCTGATTATCATAATATCAAATTTGACGATTACGATAAGTTGGTAATGTTGATCCTGATGACATATATAGATAATAACAAATATGTTACGACTGAGCTATGGTGAAATTTAACGCAATGAATCTGGCAGAACGTTGAAAATAATTCCCAAAATGAGTTATCTTCTCAAAAATTTAGAGAAAGGAAAACATTTACCGCCCAATTTGAGGCAAGAGCCCCACTTTGGGCATACGATCTTCACAATTTGCGTTCAGTTATCTCTAACGCTTATGACTACAATAACTTGAATCACTTTCTGTAAAATAAATGCTCGAAAAGTTTAGCTTACAGAAAATTTGCTTCAAAGAAATAAAAATTTATCCTTACGTGACGTGATCTGAATTCTTCTCATTAGGTTTCGTCCCCCTGCACGACACATGAAGCCAGGATTTGGGCCAGCATACCTGTGATCTAAGTGCAGTCGATTGTAGAGACAAAATTTGAGGCGATGATGATTTTCCTTGTTTCAATCGAGACCATCAAAAAGTTATTCATAGTTTCTATTTAAAATTTTCTTGGCCTCTGACACAAAAACTCAGCGTCTAATTTCCTAGTCTAAAGACTTGCTTCTCGTCCAAAACAGAGTGGATAATCTAGTGATGTTTTGCAGGAGTACTCGTTTCACTTTCCGTCATTGTTTTCAAAGATCACACTATTTCAATTCACATCGAAACGACAACAGCATTTCCAGTTTCACTGCGCAGCCGGTACAACAAGTCTCAGTTGACGACTCGTTTTCAGAGACAAGAAGTTAGACTCTGACACATCACCAACTGACCCAGACTCACTTTGAAACTCAACCGTCGAAGTCACCTGCTGACCCAGCGTCACTGCGGCACACGCATAACTGTTCCAGTCTCACTGAGACACACGACCCAGGGTGTACCAGTCCCACTGATACACAAGGTATCCCAGACCCACTGAGATCCAGTGTGTCCCAGTCCCACAGAGGCACGCGACCAGCTGTCCCAGTCTCCCTGCAGCTGAGCGCGTCTCAGTCGTATTCGGAGCCGATGGTGATGCTGAGCTCCTCTGACACGATCAGTGTCTTGTGGTACCAGACGTTCGTGTCCAGCACGACTGTAGACGCATGAAATCCAAGTTAGGGGTTGACAACGGCTAGGAAAATCTCATTAAATAAATTTAAATTTCTATTAAGTGAAAAAATCTGAAATCATAGATGCAAGAAAAAAAATCATGCTAGAATGAATCTTTCAGGTACGCTAAGAACATTCCTAATCCATTTAAATTCTTCACAAAATAAAGCACATCCTGCCAAAGTATGTTCTGTATATTTCTTACAACGCATAGATTCTTCCGTTAATAGCATTGAAGCCCAGCATGGCACGGGTAAATAATGCTGGCAGCGGAATAATATTGCAGAAACAGCCATTAGAGCTATCCTCAACATAGAATATAGAACGTCCACACCAACCATTCTTCTAAGAATCTAACAATTTTTGGTTTGTACTGCGACAGTTATCTTTTGGAAGTTTCATACACAAATAGTCTAAACCAATGAGAACTCCGAACTACGACGGCATGCTACCGTTCAAACTGAAAACCAAGACTTCTACAACTTTTCACTTCAAATTAATCCAGGTCAAGTTCAAATTAATCCAAGTGAAGTTCAAATTAATCCAAGTCAAATTCAAATTAATACAATCCTAAGTTGAGTTAAGAATTGACACAATCACTCGTTAATTTGAACGTTTTTTGTTTTAAAAATGTATCTATTGTATTTGATGAGCAAGACAATCATTTTTCCTTTCTGCAAGGAATACATGAAATTTCCGCCAGTGCTGCGTTGCAATCTAAAGACAGGCTGTCGTAAAATGCGCTAAGTATCCAGCATCAGGAGGTTCAAATTGAACTTCATTTGGATTAAATTGAACTTGATTTGAATTAATTTAAATTGAAAAAGGAGTACACGAGAAATAGAAAGAAGCTAATTAATGTTTCATAATACTGAAGAGCTAAATCTAAAAACAGTTTTCTTATTATTGACGTCAAATTCCAAAATTCCATTCTCAACGGCGCTTGAAATGCTCTTATTTATTCAACATTCATAAGTAGGCGTTACCTTATACGATCTCAATTTACTGCTCAGATCCATGATAAGTTAAGGTGAAGGAGAGGCAAACGAATTAGTAAAACAAAGCCAAATATCATCCACAAAGTTCGATATATTCCTCACCCTGAATGATGGGCACGATAAAACTCAAATCATAGAGCCACACACATGAGTATAAATGTTTCTGTGTTTATTTTAAATGTATCCGCAAGGGTGCAATACTGTAGTGTACATACATGTACATTTACGTACATTTACGTGATGAAAAATATTGACTGGACTGTCAAATTGTATATATTCTCCCAGTTTGACGTTACCATACTATGTGTTGTAAGCTTATCCTATTATGATTGAGTTATTTCAGGATACTAAGGCATTACGCCTGCTGCGTTAGATATCATACTGGGCTGATGGGCTGTCATAAAAGCTCCGTAATGCATTTGTCTAGCAATTCTAATATTTTATCTGTTAAATTGGAAGTATTTTCTAATCTTTTAGTTTAAAAATATACTCGGATATGTTTGAGACGAAAAATTTTTTTAAACGTTTCAATAGTCCTTTTGGATTTTCATCTGATAATTGTCACCAAGATTGTAGGTAACATAATAAATTGATGTTTTTATGAATATTGTTTTGAATATTAATAAAGCATAAAATATAGTGATAAAACGACTGTGTACAACAGAAAGAGGGAGCAATTAACGAAAAACGATGTCATGTTTCCAACAATTTGTAATATCAGTTGATTAAATTTCGTTGTTAGAAATTTTGATGATAGTTTGCTTGAAGAAGCCCTAACAAAGCCCTCCTAACACTGATTAAGTTTTTACGGTCAGTGAAAACGCTGTTATCACGATGCTCTGACCGCAAATGTTTTGTTTTCGAATGAATCACCTGAATCTCTGTTAATTGATTTCATATTTCCTGATTTTTCTTTGATTTCGTCAACATCATTCTGTAATTAATCTGTGGAGATTTGAGTAAAAAGTAAAAAATTTGGCGGTCGTCAACATAACGAACTACGAGTAGAATGAACAGCAAAAAAAGATGCCCTTTCAACAATATTTAAGGCATTTCAACAATGTTTATTGAATATGAAAAAAGTATCCTAATCATGGCCAAATCAAATTCTGTTTGCTACATGCAATATCCAAACTGCGACCTTCAAAGGATTCGCTACGATTAGCTGCTCAAGTAGATGACTTGAAAACGAAAGGACACATCTCGAGTCATGATGGCGTTTTAAAGGCCCATCAAAAGGAGTTTGAGCTCATCGTGAAGGACGCGAATGAGCTTGAACCTCTATGGAGGAATACCTGAATATACAGCCTATAGCTGCGAGGTACACGTATACGGTGTGACTGTATTCATCATTTTAAAATGAACATGTTTTCTTTGTAAAATGAACTCGTTCACGTGAACTCTGGGGGAACAGTCAGGCTTAGTCTCTTGTGGAAAAGCGTTTTATGTAACAAGAAGAAAATGAAAGGCTTGATGTTTACCATCACGGTGTAGTGAACGTTAAATGGCTTGAATTGAAGGATTTGAGAGCCCGCAAAAATTTGTGGTCGATGGAACGTGTGGTCGTAACGATGTCATTCATGTTTGGAGAAAAGATGGCACTGACTACACCCTGAAGCACACCATCCCAATAGGGACACTTGGCGGTGGGAACAAATAGTGTGAGGTTACTTTGGATTCTATAACACTCGGAAATTGGAAAAGTAAATACAAAACCGAGACGTCATGAGAGTTCAAAAAAAAGTTGCAAAAATCTGTTGAGAAACTTGTTTTTTAATCTGAATTTCTGTTGCAACAGGATTATAGCCCTAAGCATATCGTGAAAGGGATTCGTCAATGGTTTAAAAGCAGCAGCATCGAAGTACTGACATTGGTAAGTCAGTCACTGGATTTAAATGCTAAAGAAAATTTATCTAGACAACTCAAACGTCTTATCCAAGCCAGACGATCTACCTACTTCACTGAATCAAAAGAGTTTTCCATGAACTAAAACCCTAATATTGAACTGAAATCAAGTGAGGCTTTAGTAAAAACTTACAGGTACTGCTTCAAAGCCGTAACTGCAAGCAAAAGTACTGCCACTTAATATAATGCCATTTTTTCAAATGTGAAAATAGTAAATTTTTCTTACTTATTTTGATGAATTGCGAGCAATTCTATGTACGCGATAAATATTATGCTTTTTTCCCCAGTTATATTTGTTGATGTTGGAACAATACATTGTCAGGCTCTCATGCGTTTCCTATAAGTACCTAAAAAATTATATAAAAAATACTTATTGAACCCATTGTACTTAAGGAAGGTATTAATAAACTCGCGTTAATAGCACCCAAAATGATAGAACTGTAAACATAAAATTTGAGCGATAAAACATCTTTCCGACGTTGGTCACAAACAGGTATATAATCGTAAAATTATTTACATCCCGCTCAGCATGAGGGTATCGGGAGGGCGTGACGCCATCCGGTCTCAGAAGATTACGTGCTTTGAAGAGCTGGGATCGGGTGCAGCTACTTCCCCTAGCGTTAATGTGTAATTTGAGCCACGTCCCCACTCACTGATGTTGCCAGGATGTACGGTCACCGAGAGCGGCTGGCACTGGAAGTAGCACTCAGGAGGTGGCTCCAGAGTCCAAGTTTTGCTCCCCCGGATCTGTGCCTGCCAAGACGGCTTGCCTACGTGATCGATCTGAAAGTAGCAAGAAATTTTGTTAAATGTGGAAGAGGACAGAGTGGTGTGTCGTTGGTGTTGTTAGTAACAACATTCGTACAATAACTGGGAAATCTTAGCCATCGCAGGCAATAAAAGTGTTTGCAAAAAGGGTAATTTGTGTTCTAAATAATTCCCTGAATTAAAGACTGCTCAGAATAACTTTTCACATTAAGTTAAATTTTATGAATTGTTATTTAATTGAACTGCAACATGATGAAACACACTTCCAACGCCTTTTTACTGTACGACCAATTCAGTTTACTGTAACGCGGGATTTCGAGCAAATTTACTTTAAGCTTGTCGCCGCTTAGAAAAATTTAGAAAAGAACAGAAGTTGAACAATCGTGTAATTGGTATCAAAAGCAGAGTTGTTACGAATTTTTCGTGTGTAATTTATTTTATCATGGCATACATCATCTAGCAGGCAAGTCATCACATTATTTATTCAGCACGACATGTACATAAGTAAATCGTTTTACGTGAAATGTTATTTTAAATAGTTCAAATTCATCATAATCAACTGAATGAAAGACGTTTAGATTATTTTTTGTTCGCTGAGGCAGCCAAGATCCAGAACACGCTGCTGAAAGATGCTAAATAATAAGTCTTAAAAACCTCCCATATCACCGAAATAATTTCTTACATGCTTATTTATACCATGATAAGCTCTCCAGTGGTTATTTACTTCATATTTCAATAAATACCCAATTTTCTTTTCCAAGTAAACTTGCTGTGAACACTAGTAATATTCATATGATGAGGCACTCTCTTAATCAAAACCGGCATGATGACTGACTCTCTAGCCTCGATTACGAAACCAGCCGTTGAGAATCATTAGACGTCGAGTATCCAGGTTTTTGTTATGAGAGTATAAAAAGACCAGCATCTGCCTTATATGGTAGTTCTTCTTATCTGAATAATAAATTAATCAAATGAATGGAGACCAAATGTTTTCATCAGATTTTTAGGACCTTTTCCTACTCGCACGAGTACCGGAGCTTCCAAGGCTATGTTACAAGACCTATGGAATCAGGTATGCAGAAAATTCTACCCATCTTGGATTGGCAGTTCAAGGAAGTAACTACTTCTGGAACTAATGTAAAGCAAATTTTTGATAAACTTTTCAACTTTTCAAAATTAAAAAATACCAAGCATTCACGTCACACTTTCTCATCAGGAAAGTTTAACCATTGGCGATTTGAAAAAAATTTAAATTGTCTTCGACAGAATTCTTCTTCGAAATTTTACGCTGTACAGTTGAATTATAAGAACGCAGATGAAAGGCAACAGGAGAACATAATAAGAAATTCTTCCATCTGTAAGCTGAGTCCAAACACACTGCTAAATGCCGTAGATTGTTAAATAACTTCAAAATTAAAATAATTCAAACTGTGATGTTTTTTGAAACATTTGCTCTAATGTTGGAGTGGTAAGTGAATTTAGGGAAATTATTGCTACTCTTAAGCTTCTCCTAAGGACAGCACAGATTGAATGAACGATAGCGGAAAATTATGTAAGCAATTCATTAGTGGCAAAATTTTACGCCCTTTTACAGTAGTTTCATATTGTTTGATTCAACGCTCATCTTTTGCAGTACACGTATATTCCAAACTATTCTCTACGCATGCGACGAAAGAAAGCACAGAAGCAAAAAAGAAAACATTTACACCATCTCACATCAGGGGAGGAGAAAGAGGGTTCTTAGAGTTCGAAAAACGCCATCATTCCGGCTCGCGTTCCTTCCTAGAAATGCCGAATTTATTAAACGATTCTTCAGTTCCTCGGCAGGCACGATGCCTCAGTAAAGAGGGCAGCGTGCCTTGATGGTCTTACTGGACCAGTTCAGGGGTGCCTCAATGGAATTCGCCTGAGGATTTCCTTGACCAACGAGCTTACCCATCAAGTTATTGGTTCCAAGTAAGAAATGAGGTGTAATTTTGCAATCGCATCAAAAACATTCGTCGGCTAAAATATTTTTTAATAGTTGCAGAAGATTTTTTGATTCGGCATTAAAGTTAGAGCAAGTAGAAATAAAGATTTGAGTTCATATTCTGCCTGATTTTCTAAGTTTTGGCAAATTTTCTGCTTTAAATTCCAGGCTGCAAATCTCAGTGAGCAATAAGCATAAACGACATATCGTGATATCTCGCATTGGTTGGTTGCAGCTTTTAACGCTCACGCACCATGAACGCGTCATTGTTTTGAACATATTTGCGTTTCTGATATCAAATGTTGTGAATATTGTAGACATTTTCTCATAGCTGTTGGGCTTGTCTGGTTTCATGGTAATTCCAATTTTAAGAGCGTCCTTGAGGTGATCAGCCCCAGCTATTTAGGGTATAAATTAGTAGTCTTTCCTGGTATGGTGGGTAAACTGTTGTGCACCAACCGCAGTAAAACACTCTCACTCAGCAGGAGAAACCAAGAAGATTGTTTAACAAATAGGAACTTAAGTGCAGACGTGTGCTTCATCAATAATGTACGGGCTTCTGCTGAATTCCAGTAGTTTATAGTGCTCGGCCCGGAATCGTAACTCTATCAATTACGTTTTAGATTTTTACAGAAAACACAGTAAATGATCAAATTCCCTTCACTTGAAGATTAGCCCGTTAATACTTCCATTTTGTAAGTGAAGATATCGCATAAAGTGTGTTATTATCTCAAATGCGTTTGCGAGAGAACAAAAAGAGCGTACGTGCAGGTGCGCCCCGTAGCCCGGAGTGCCCATGAAGATCCAGTCCATTTTGGAGGCCTCGGATGCGGCAGGCAGGAAGTAAGGCCTGGAGTAGTGCTGCCGCAGCTCGTTCGCCGCAGCCGAGTCGCAGTTGCTCCTGGACAGGAAATTATGGTAGCTTCAAAAGTCTGGATGAGCTGGAAGTTCTCACTGATTCTATGCAGTTTGGTGCGGATAAATGGGGAAATTATCATAAAGTTAGTTAATGAAGGGTTAACCACAAGTGAAGGAATTGCCCTAATTTATCGAAAGGGCTGAACACGAATAAAGAAATTATCATCTTTTCATTGGAGGGAAATGCCGATGAATGTAAAATTGATGTCATTCCTATGGAAGTGGTTGCTATTTTACCTGGAATCATCGAAATGTCGCTTAAGGAAGCAGTTGATAAAATGAAATTCTAGCTGCCAAGTGACAAAGCATGGTTTCGGCAAGGTATTATTGCCATTTAACTAAGTGTTGCAATTGAGAGGTAAGTGAAGATATCACTTATCAAGAAATCAGAACAGATTCATCAACGGTGGCTTATGGGCTCATACCGCATTATAGAAGCATCTTCCTATTTAGTGAACGTTTTTGATGGTAAATAGCAAAACTATTCGGATCTTATATCAGCTGCTAAATACAATGACTTGTATTACGCTGTATGAACACCGACAATTTTTTGAACGCGCCGAGGTTGGCAATTACGGCAATATCTGCTTTGCAGGCTCTTCTGATCACCCTCTCTGCGCCTGCTCACCCTAACTGCTCTTCATCACACTTGCTCCACTTGATCACCCTAGCTCCACTTGATCACCCTCGCTGCACCTGATCGCCTTCACTGCACCAGATCACCCGCTTCGCCTTGTCATACACGCTGCGCCTGATCAGCTTTTCTACACGAGAAAATAATTATCGCCCTCTCTAGCATACTGGAAACGAGCAGTCAGGTGCTTGCTAACTAGCAAAGTTAGTCATCTGTGTGCTGATAGCAGCAGCATTACATGCAGCCCAGTCTGCAGCTACGTACACACAGAGCTATAAGCATAAGCATTCAGAGCATTATTAAATCATTAAATTCCTATTTCAGTTCAAAGTGCAATGACACAATGGCATTGACCCAGATCCCGTTTATTCGAAAAGATGTTAAAAATCGAAGTATTTTCATTTATTTACTAAGGAATGATCTGAAATGTCCTACGCAAGTATGTACAATAATTGTTTTATTTTACACTAATTGTTTTATGAATTCATTTGAACTTGAGGTATTTTATTATCGTATACATGCTAGCCAATATGAAGTAATTCAGTCGATCAAAGGCCTTCACGTGCATGATTTAAGTGTCTGAGAATAGAGTTTCCGCATTCATGCAATGCGTTTTAGTCGACTAACATGGAGTAAGAAGTTATTTAATGCCATTAGTAATAACATAGTGGGGTTACATTCAGAAGAAAATAGATGCTGAGAAGTATAACAGGCCTTAAAATTAAGGTGAATGCATTTGGATGAGTGATCAGAAACAATGAGACGCCTGGATCTGTTTTCAATGTACCTTGGATAGATCCTTCAAGGGTATGATCTTGTGCGGCGAAGAGGTGAGGTATTAAAAATATCAAAAGCCCTTCATTTGTAACTCGTTCCGAAATCCAACACGCACTACAGATTTCTGGATTTTCTATTTTCAAAGATTTCAGTCTTTGATGATGTCAAATGTCAGTTGTTGCTTTCTTCGAACATGCCCACATTCAAGGTCACCAGGAAAAACTTTTGTTGAAAATCGTCGTTTTAAAATTTTCTGAAGGGTATTGGAGAAAGCTGATTACACTCTGGGATACTGTTGGGTAGTCAGATAAATCCAAAATTGAACTTTTCATAAGGAACAGTGAAGACCATGTTTGAAGACAAAGGGAATGGTTGAGCACTTGAAACACTATTCCATTCGTAAAATTTGGAGTTGGGAACGGGTAATATCATACTATAGAAATGTATTTACTATCATGTAACCAAAAAAATTAGACATTATAATAGGAAGAATGAAAGTTTCATGAATTGAGATATTCCTGATGAGCTAGAACACTGGAATTTTTATCCCTACGTAATGGAAATTTCATCGCTTTTAAATATCCTGTCGAAAAATCCTCATCTAAGCCGACAAAATTACTTTATTTGACTTTGACTTGATAGAATTTGAAAGTTTAACGATTTACCAATGTGCTGCCTACCTTAGCGCGTCACTGCATCAAGTCACGCTCGAGGATTAGTTGAGGGACACCATTGATCAAAGGATATCAACTGCCGCTGCGAAGCTCGTGCTTTAAATCTATGTGAAATTAACGCAGCAACATCAGCTGCGTTGCGAGGAATGTTAATTACTAGCTGCGCACTCAGTGACTGGAGAACTCAGCAATGCGTCGCTGGGAGCTGTGGTGAAGACTGCCTCTGAGCGTTGTGTTCGAGCAGGTTAATTTTAGTTACGGTACAACGTATAGAATTTGGGGGTATTAGGTTCGGCTAAGATCGAACTCGTTGCGTTGTGTGCAATGTGCGAACTTGTTTCTTAATTTTGAACAACTGTACCTATAAATATTTTTAAATCAACTCTTTTCATGATGTCCATAACAACTTTTCGCTTTTGATGACGTACATGTAGCTTTAGCTCGAAATAATTGATGAAAAAAAGCGTACTAAATTTTCCTGAAAATGGAAGCACCATAACACGTCTGAAGTCCGTCGGTGCAGGGGAGCTCCCGCAAAGCTGCCTAAAATGGAGGCACTATAATAAAAGTTGGAGTAGCCATCTTGGTGAACAATAAAATGACTTATCCACGAAGTATTTTCATAAGTACTAAATTTGTGCAAGGAATGCATCCACGTAAATATTCAAATTTGCCATCGTATTAGCAATTCAGCGGAGCGCTCATCTCTCTTATCGTTTGCAAGTCGCTTCGTGCATCTTTAAAATGGCATCTCTAACAAAAAGTTCAAATGGATCTTTAAATAATCTGCATGAAATCAAGAAAAATTTCCAGGAACATAATGAGACAAGATCATCAAGCAACTTGATGCATTTTGTCGCGTGCACCCATAATGAGGGGAAAATAGGCAGCTACTTTTGCGACAGTTCTTCTCTTCTTACTTGCTATTGCTTCGGAATAATTATAACTATGAACCTTAGCCAAGAAAAATGCTTGGTTTTTGTACTTGGTCCCATTTTTCAGAGTCCGTTGAAATACTAACTACACCAACACAGAAAATGCAGTGAAAATAAGTTGTCGGTGAGAACATCAAAGCGCAGTGGAGCTCGTGAACTATGCATCGTGTTTTGAGAGAGAGAGAAAAGTGAACGCTGGGGCAGCGAAGCCTTGTGTCTTAAACAGCCAACTACAGCGAGCAGGAAACACGTCACCGACGCACCCCAGCAAGCGCATGCGCAGGCCAGTGCCGCCACTTTGTTCTCAGTGATTGTGTCCGAGGCAAACAACTCTGCGTGGGACGAGCGCTGTGGCATTGTACACAAAGCTGCCAGGCTGCTTTTATTGCATACGATATTTGAAGATAACTAAACAGTCTGATATTCTTTTGGGTTCAGAACAAAGCTCGCAAGATCATTAAAACATGTTAAAAAAATAACGTCATTCGTGTTACCTTAGATATTGTATCAGGTTGAGCAAGTATAGAAAAAACATCGTTGATTTTTGATAAACACTTTTTTACATGAATTAAAGTGTTTCTTTAAACAAGAAATTATGTCATTAGACTATTAATAAAAGTTCCTTATCAGGGCTCAATAATAATATTACCCTACGTCGACAATTGCACGACCATGTTATTTCCTCAGAGGGCAAAATCATAGCAACCTTTAATGTTTTCGTCTCAGTAGAATTATCGTTAAGTAATCGAGGCGGATATTCTGGGAAATCCCTCTTCCAGGCCCTGATTTTCCATCGGGTGATTCAAGAAAATAAAAGCAAGCAGACCAGGTAACAAGGACGCTGTTGGAGCACGTGTGACTCGCAATGCCATGTCTAGCGGAGTATATATACACTGCACTCACGTTGCTTCAGGTGCAACACTTTATTGTAAAATTTCGTTTTATATCAAGCTCATAAAGACTGTAATTGGTCATTTGTTTTTGAAGGTGAACGTGGCCTATTGTTCAGATAGTAAATTGGGGTGCAAAGGAGTTGTACCACTGACACTGGCATTCTTTTCTCATATTACACGTGATGTTCTCTGGAAATCGATCAAACAGAAAAATACTAGGTGGCCTGAAAAAATGTTCCTCGAAAGTTCCCCAGATAGCGGAATTTATGGGAGTTTAAGATCGCAATCTTTTTGACGTAAACCGGGTTACTTTGGAGAAATGGACAAATTTTGAAGAACTGAAGGCCAAGATTTACGAGGCCAGAAAGTAGTTTGTCAACAGGCTTCATGGAGATCGCAAAGCACTCGGTCCCCTTTACTCATATTTATTTAATTACTCTGGCGCTGTCCGCCTCGGGCGTCAGGCAGTCACAGCTTAATTAAATAATTAACTTGGATGGACTCGCAAAACTCGAACACAAATACATTTTGTATGGATGACCCTCATGGATAATGAATAAGCCACTTCGAAAATCGCGCTCGGAGTTATTTAGTCGTTCATTCAGATAAGGCTTCTCAGCGCAGCCAGGCTGAGGGTGGAATCAATTGCTGAGACTTGTCTAACTGAGGTAAAATTAGTGAACATTTCTGAAAAAAAATGTGCCAGCGTTAATTTGCCAATGAAAAACGATAGAAAATAAGCTTTACATTTGAATCGAATTTCAATGCTACTACAAATTCTGGGATGCATAATTTATTCTAGTATACTGACGCAAAAATTCGGTCACTCGAATAAAGTGTGAAAGGACAACTTCTAAATGACTTATTAAACGATGTCAGATTCACAGCTCGTGATGTATTCCAGCGTACATGTTTCACATATGCACTTATACCATAAAAGTTGTTTTACACAACAGTGTTATAGGTTTGAACGCAATGGATTGGGTCTGATCCCAAGCACATGAAATTACTCGATAACGATCACATGTTCATTTGTAGCCAATCATCCCTGGATACGAGGCTCGTACAATGAAGTTTCTCGTATTATGGTCACAGGGAGCCATAAAAAGTCAACGTTGTACCCAGTGCTGAGTTTTTTATGGGCCATGAAAGTCGGACGCCAGGTCACTTTAGGATGTTGCGAGCCATCAAATATCGCATTATCTCAACGAAATTAATGGTTCACTCCTGAAATTTTAGGATGGCAAAGTTTCCAAGTTTGACCTGGTATTTATTGCCACTCAAATACTAGGTCATGAAGAAAGTATTTATGAAGTTACTGCTGCAGTATTATTATCCCTATCCATGCTCAATTTCCGCAAATTGCCTTCAAAATGCACCAGGGTTCAAGAAAAATTCAACTGCAGTTGTTCAGTTTCTCAACGCTGCTCAAAACTGTCACGTGCGCCAGAAGTCTGGCCAAGGTGTGATGGTATCGGATACTGTCAACTTTATGATGATGTCCAGAGCTGAACATGAAGTGAGATTCGACATAAACTTTTTAAAAAAGCATACAATTAGTTCCAATAACCAATGAATTGTTATCTCCTTTATTAAAAGAATAGTGTCTCTTGAAGTTTTAGTGCAGCATGCAAATAAAGTGTTGTATACTTCAGTCCAGCCAAAGTTATGTGTTACACCGCAATTGTATCTCATTAAAAGAAAAATAATTTTTCTCTGGAAATGAGGAGAACTTCTGTTCAGTATCCCATAAAATTGAATGAAATTTTAATGGAATGCAAACCACTAGAAAGTACAATAGAACTATTAACAAACAACGAGATGAAATTTGTGTTCGATGTTACTTGGACGGAACTCACCATCCGATGTACCAGGGTTCTCCCTTGAGGTTCACCCTCTCTCTGCTCATATTAAAGACGTCCCTCAAGTTCTTGAAGTTTGTTTGGTAAGGGAAGAACTGACAGTCTCTGTAGCTGTGGCTCAGCACAGGAGAATCGGAGGCGTAGATATTCTTGAAGAAATCAAAAGAAAAAGTTTGTGGTGCGCTCCAGTCTTCCTGGCCGTCCAGAATTAGCACAGGGCGTCCAGTGTACGCGTACCTGCGGGAAGAAAACTGTGATGTGAATACACAATGCTCCTGATGCCATAAACACACTGACTAATAGAGATAAAATAAGTTATTTTAAGCTGAATGCTTTTCAGTTACTGAGAATTGCTGAAATATTTTCCTTGGTCAAAAGGACCGTGCAGTTCCTTATGTTTTGTCCCGAATTTGTGAATATGGTTTTAAATGTACAAAATTGTACAACTTTCATGCCATTGCTACTTTCCCCAACTGTTGCGTAAGTTAACTCCCCGTAAAGGAGCTGCTTCACTCTAACTTTACCCTTCACTTAACACCCACATTATGTCCAACAGAGAAAGAAAGTGGATGCTCTTGCCTTTGTTCGAAGAGTTCAGGAGAAAGTTTCGAAACCTTCTCCACGTGCGTCACGTTGTGGCACATTGAGCAGTCCACGATGGGCCTGAAGATGTCCTGGAAGCGATCTGGCAGGTCGATCGTGCACTGCGGATGAAAGAAAACCTCAACTGCAATAAATCCTGACTGAATAAAACAGGTTATGAATAGGATTTGAAGGAATTTAACTTTTTTCTCAAAATATTGGTCAAATGAATTCGTATGACCTTGATATTTGAAAAATTAAAACGCTGCAGGATGACATATATAGTTGAACTTGGCGCTGAAAACACGATAAAAATTTATAAGAAAATTTTTTTCAAAGTTTTTGAAGTACATACTAGTGCAGTGATCATATTAGGACTCTATTGCACCACATAATGTTGCATGAGTAACTTGAAGCTGACCACACTCTTCAAAATAGAGAACGATGCACTGCTCTCATTTGAAAGTTTGATTATTAAATTCTACAACTTAAAAATAGAAGGTTTGAGTACATGTTCGTATTAATCAGATTCGTGCCATAAAAATTTACTGCAAGTAGGAAACAAATAACCTAAACCATGAAACATCCTATCGAAAAAAAACACAGTCAAAGCTCCAGAACTAGGCATTATACATAACTAGCATTGACAATTCCAAGGATAAAATTTATACTTCACAAAGCTACATAACGAAGCAAAATTAAGTCACTTTGTATTTCGCGTGGCTTAATCAACATGATTACAAAACTCACGTTGCGAAAGAGAAGAATATGAGTACCAGTTTCCGTAAGAAAGAAACTACGTGAAATTTATGGTTCGTCAATTTGGTGTACAGAAGAGCAAATTTCACGCAAGGCTCTCCACTAAATTAATTATTTATTTAAGTGATAAAAACAAATCTAAACGATAATTGTAGAAAATAAAGTAAAAGAAATACAAGAGGATGTCCACAAAAATTCCAAATAGAACAACCCCAACCCTGGATCTGTCAGTAGAAAGCAAAGCGATCAATGGCGCCCTGAAAAAGCAGAGAAGCTCATCACGACGGAACCGGAAAGTGGACCGGGGAGGGAAGATCTCTTCAAGAAGAGAAGATTGCGTTTAATTGAGAAGAAATGTCATCAGAACCCGGAAAATGTGCGGCTGTAATGTGCGCCTGCGACAGGAAATTGAGGGAAATGTTTCGTACACTGAAAAGTCCCGTGAAGGACTGTCCGTAGTGAAGTGATGTAATTAATCCCGCTGTTCTGGAGTTGAGGCGAGAGGAAGGAACGTGGAGTTGCACCTCACTTTGTACTCACTGCATGGTCTTTGTGTCGCTATCGAGAAAGTGATTCAGAATGGTAGTAAGTTGTCCCTTTGTTTGTTATTTTGAGTTTCTTTCTCTTCGTAACATCTTGAAGAAGAGACATGTGCATCTCTGTATATGTAGATACATACTGGTTGCCATGAGCGAGTGGAGAGATTATTTAATTTATGTGATGAAAACGATAATAATATTATTTGTTATGATAATGAACGTTATTTCTATATTTGCTATGCAATACTTTGGTGAATTGTGAGAAATTACATTTGCTCTAGCACAAAAATAGAATGGCTGACTACGATTTATACATATATGAATGAAAGAATTACTAAACGGGTAAATATTTCGAAGTTCATGAGTTTAAACTTCAGCTCTATAAAAGCTATCTTTATCACTGTAAACATAACTGTTTTAGGAGACAAAGAACAACACAAATTAAAAATTGCAATGGGGTACGAAACAAAATAAATTCATTTTACAGCAATTACTCAGCATGCTGTTAGCAGTAATAAATAGCGTTATTAATAATTCTTCCAAAGAGAAAATATAAGCCTGGGATAAGTATTCCAAAAAAATACAGCACTATGAAATACAAGAAATAAAATCTGAGCTAGCAGCGACTGCTTGAGGACTCGCTGAGGGAGCGCATTTGAAATATTTCCTGGAACGCAAGGCGGGTGTCTGTGGACACGCGAGGGTTGTACCAGGCTGGGGACGGTGGATCGTTTGCATAAACCTGGGCGATTGCAAAGAGAATTCAGAGTGAGGGGGAAGCTTTAGCGATCGTGTCAGCATTTCCCATGCAAATAAATTTACCGGACCTGAAGCGCTTTACTTCCATCCACTGCATTTACGCATAAGAAATGTTTCGCGAACATCAAGCGTCCTGTGTACCTCCGGCTCATATGAATAAGGTGTAAATGCCAGATGTAGACAAATTAAGGCAATAAGAAATGCTTTACTACGAGAACGATTTTATCATATGAAGGCTCAAATCAAAAGCAAAAAAATACAGACTTTCCTCTATTAAGCTTTATTCAAAATAACCTTCATTCGTACGAATTACACGTCGGACTCTGTTAGTAACCTGGGAGCATGTTGCACGCAAGGTTTCGGTGTCTATTTCATCCCAGCATTGGAACAACTTGTATTTTAGTGAGCCAACGTTCTGATGGGATATCACACAGGCCATCTGCTCCAACATTAACCACTCACTAAAGTCCATCGGGCTCAAATCTGGTAAAGATGCATGGGGGCCAAAGTTCCTTCGTCCAGAACCGTTTGAAATATTCCTGACAGAACCTTTGAACCAATTTGGCATTTTGGGAGGCCGCCCGTCTTGCTGGAGTATTATTCTGATATTCACAATGTTCCTTGTACTCAGAGAAAAACTTTATCCTCCAACATTAACATGTACACGTGCTGGTTGATTTGACACCCTGTTCAATGATATTAAGGGGTGTACAAAGGAAAATCTTTTTTGAGGAGAAAATTTAAAATGAAAGAAATGGAGAAGAAGTACTTTAAAAACATTTACTTTGAACGTTTCGAGCCTTGGCTCATTCTCAACAAAAAGTCTGCAAATAAAATGATAGACATGTCAGTACTCTCAAGATTACAGAATCGCAGAATATAAACACGAAAAACAAACAAACAAACACACAAAAAAATGAAAATTATAATAATTTATCGGTTGAAAACGTTTGGAGAATATGCACTCTTAATTTAGTTGAGAGAAGTTTTGAGTCTATGAATAAATAACGACTCTAAAATACGTAGGTCTAAGTTGGCTTACAAATATCTAATACTTTAAATTTGATAATGTCAATAATCTGCTCACAGGAATCAGTACTACAATGTTGTCATATACTAGAATGAGTAGGAGAAGTAAGCAAGCAACCTGTACGATGACTTCGACCTGCATGTTCAGCAAACCTGACGTAAAGTGCTCGGTGGGTGGAACCCATATACTGCGATGCACAACGCACACAACTAAAATTACAGACGAAGGAAGATCGCATGCCGGTCGGGAGCACATCTTTAAATCTAAAAAATGATGCGATGGTACGTTTGTTAACTAGAATAATACGAAAGAAATTTCCGGGAAAAATTTAGTCAAAAACATTAAAAGGTATTTTCTCAACTTTTCCGATTGAAAACCAAAATATGGCAAAACGCAGTAACTATATATATAGTTTAGAGCGCGAACAGGAAATTTCGGAATAAATTTACTATTCAGTAACTTATTCATTGCACGAAAAATAAATGAATGCGGATAACTCAGCTGTGAATTAAGACTTCAAAAAAGTAAATTCTTTATGTAGGTCAGTGTAGTTTGAACAAATACTATAGGCAAATACTTTGGGTTGCGTGTAGTCCATCAAACGTCGGAGAAGCAGTCGTGCTCTGATCAGTCTTTTACATTTACTCTGATCAGTCGTGATCACTTAGAGTTCTATCTTATTCGGAGTATTGGCATAAATTCTCTTTGTAAAATAAATTTATTACTGACATATTTGTGATGAAGAAAATCTAAAAAATTGTCGATTCTAAGATTATTAGGGTGGACAGCAAATATTTAAACATTGCCGTTATGTTCGAGGAAACGTCATTCATGTGCAACTGAATTTCTTTTGCTCTCCACTCAACTGGGCAAGGTGATTCAATACCTGATCGCTGCAGTGTACAGTGCAATTAAATGTAAGGTCCCCAACCCTCCTTATGGCAACCCTCCCCCTCCCTCTTTCTGCGCTGTACTTGAACTTGAATCTAACTTGTCTCGGACATCACAACTTTGAATGGAATTTACATAATTGCAGAAGTTATTCGTCCTCCCACTGACAAACTCGAGCGTAGCAAGCTGACCTCAACTAATTAAAACATTCATGAGCTCAGCTGCAGGTAACAAAACATGTTGTTGCAACTCAGGAAAATAATGAAAGATCTAGAGATATTTTGCAAGTTAATGAACAGGTAATTATCTACGAAGTTTCTTTATGTTAAATTAATATTCTTATCAGCTTCATGCATGCTGTGATAAGCAAATCATACATGAAAATACCCATCAAAGATGCCACGCGGTCGTTGTTAAGCTTTGACAAGGGATGTCTCTACCCACAGCTTAAATCTACCAACCATCTTTATTCTTTATATATTCCACGTTATATAGCACCACGTTCTCATCTTTCTTTCTCTCCCTGTGAGAATTTTTCTTCTAGATAGTTCAATATTGTAACCGTTTCCCCCCTCTGTTTTCTTATTTATTCCCATTTTATTTTTTTCAGTTAATGGCTTTGTTGTCGAGTTGTAGCGCTCTTCTATTTTTGAGTTTTCAATTGTCTTCTTATCAGAGATCCCTGCTTCCCGGTTCTTTAGGGCGGATGTTTCCCCATTATTTTTTTTGAAAAAGCACTCACAAATGTTTGCGTTCGTCTTTACCATTTACTCTTTTACAATGAAATGATTCTTAGGATATACCTTATTGAATGATCAATGGGATCCAATTAAAACAATGTAACCAGTTATCAAACTACTGGAAGGAAAAGCATTGATCAACATTTTTTCTTCTTCTGCATGACTTTCTTTCCGAGACAAACATGATAACTTGGGACTAATAATGATTGTTCTAGGAACATTATATTTCAAATGTAGAACTAAATTCCGTCCGAAATGTCAAATTCTGCATGGGAACAATACCGAAATGAATTAGAGCACGTCTGTCTTGAGAACCATCACTCAAGGCTAAGCAGTTCGGTCCCTGCGAGGAGGTTGCAGTCGCGGCGAAGCGCATTTCAAGCAATTTATCTCAATCTTTCTTAACGAACCTAAACGAGCTTCATGGCGGCCCCTGAGCACAGAGTCTGCGTGACTTGGCCGGCGCGGCGCAGTGGCTCTCAATTTTTTAGCTCCGCGCACCACATTTGGCGGCTCTGTCGTAGTGCTCACAAGGGAACACTCTGCATTGACATCAAAGTTGCGACACTAATGATGGTAACGTGATTGTGTGTGTGGAACGCCAGCGCAACCGTCAGATGAATACGAATAGAAAGTAAGCTAATACACTATTTCCTAAGTGTCTAATGCTCAGAAATGTCTTTAACACACAAAATTAAAAATGACTGCAAAAAATCTTTTAGAAATCTTCAAGATTTAATATTAGGGTACTTTTCATTGCAGTTATTTGATTTACGTGTCTGTAAAACACTGAAAGTCCGAGTAGGTTAAGGCTCAAATTTAACATCTCTCAAGGAACAAATTTACTGTATCTCCAGTGTCTCAATGTAACAATCTGTACCGATATTTTACACTTGATTTTTCTAGGTGAATTGCTCATGAAACACTCCACTCAATTTAACAGTTACAGCAAAAGACTTTACAATAATAAGATAATATACTTTGAAAAACTCTCAACTGCTGGCACAATCTAGGAGACAACTCCTGACAGTCCTGCTGCCCTCAGCGGTGAAGAGTGATCTGAGATTGGGCCTCAACAAGGTGGTGACAATGCCCAGATAACTGGTGTTGAAAAGGAACAAAAAAACAGGTGTAAATTAAACAGGAGTAGCAGCATTATTACTCACATCTGTTGAACAGTTTGCTTAAAATCACACAAATGTCTCCAGAGCGAGCTGGATCATATTGTTGAACACACTAATGCGTGCTTACTTGAAGCTCTCACTTGGTGTCATCCTAGTGGCAACTATTGTCACCGTTACCAGACCTGTGTGCCGGTGCAACCAAATCATGGAAAGTTAGCAAGTCTATGTACATGAGCTCCCAACCAACTGCGTGCCTCTTGTCTGCTGGTAGCTCACACCTTTGGTTGAGCTAGTGGACTTCCTTAATGCTGCTTTTTGTACATTAAATTACATCTCTTATTTCTCTTTTTAGCAGAGCAATTTCTTTTGTATGAATAATGCTTAGTATGAAAGTCACTTGAATTAACTGACAACAGAGTCGATTTAACCCAATCCTTCTAAATTTTTGCAATGCCACACGGAAAATTTGTACATAGAAGAGCTATAAATATCAGTTAAATTTTCAAATAAACTTAGCGGGAATTCGTCAATAAGTAAACAAGTGGTGAGTTACTCTCCAGTGTTACCGCTGAGCCCCACTCTGTTCAAAGAAGATTGACAATTCAGCGCAGGTGCCGAGCGCGGCTGCAGCGTCGAACGGAGCAGCGCGATCGCCGCTTCTCTTAAATCGAAAAGCGTCGTTCGGATTGAATGGCAAATTAGGTTTGGTGCGAGAGAATTGAGGGAGCCGGCGTGAAACACGGCCATTTATTTGGGCAGAAAATGCATTCCAGAGCGACAATCATTTATGAGCCTCATTGCAGACATTGTTCGGCCACGCCACAGAAATGCGAGAATATGTGCAGGGCATGGGGGCAGGCCGTTCGTGCTCCTATAATGAAACTTTTCTCTGGACCGAAGTGAAATCCTCGCTGCTGCTCTTCGCAGGGTTTCCTATCGATAGCTTTTTGCAAAAAATCTCATTTTAGCAGAGAAGGCACCTTTTTAAGAATTAAAACGAAGTAAAATAGATGTAGATATATATATGTATTTATATATAATGATTGCAATGAACATATCAGGCGGAATACGTTATATTTTTTAATGTAATGCCTTATAGACTTGAACTAAACATCCCTATCAATTTTTAACAAAATTTTTCAACGTGAACTCACAACCTGAACTCAAACTGCAGGCGCAGAGAGTTGCCCATGATTCAAATCTGAACAATATGAAAAACGCTTCTGAACAGGTCTGTAACTTGCTCAAGTCACAACTTTAAGAAGAACTTAAAAACAAGGAAAATTCCTAGGAAACTAATCGTTTTAACAGGAAAATGTCTTGGAGTCCAGCTTCTTCATCATCAATCTTTTACAAAGTACTAAGGTGGTTCTGCTTTGTCCCACCGAGGGATTTCATGCATATTGTGCTCATATCTTAAAAAACAGTTCAATTGCAATTCCATAATTACTCAGAAGTTTTATTCATGATAGAAGATTTTGCCGAAAGCCATTAGTTTTCTGAAGTATGATTCCTCCCATTTTAGTGCGTGTGTTGCTAACTACATGCTGCTTTTTGAATTTGTTTTACTTCGCCAGTTCTAGTTCTATTTGTAGGCTTTTGCGTATCAGTTTGTGAAGCCTATCATTTGATTTGCGTATAAAATACGTATCATGAGTCAAGATAAAAAACTTGAAATTTTTCGAACGCTGTCTCGAAAGATTTCGTTTCTTCTAAACCAACCATCTTCTTACTTTATACTGCATATTTCTTGATATATTGTTCCATGCTATCATCCTTCTTTCTCTCCCTGTGAGAACCCTTTGCTAGATATTTCTATTTTGAAATCGTTTCTCCCCTACGTCTTTAGATATTTCCCATTTTATTTTTTCAGTTATTGGCTCTGTTGTTGAGTCGTTCCGCTCTCTTCCATTTTTTAATTTTTCATTGTTTTATTTCCCGACATCTCTGCTTCCTGGGTCTTCAGCGCGGATGTTTCCTCGTCCTTAGCTTTGGCTTTTTTCTTCCTTTCGTTCTCCATTCATAAACAGCAATCAAATTGTGTTTTGTCACATCGCAGTTTTACCTTCCGTCTCACATACTTCATGAACGCTAAGCTCAGAATTACAGCAATAGTCCGAAGAAAGTAAGCTAATTTTTATACAAGTGAATACATGGATTGAGTCCAAACAATACGCCCATTAGACTAAAAAAGTGATTTATATCCACATTTCTTCAGATTCTTAGGAATTTCAGAAAAAATTTGATGAATAAAAATGAATCGAATAGACTGTCACAATTAACCTAAGCATTGATAAAAAATGTGAAAGTCGCT
Source organism: Platorchestia sp. MABIK (assembly GCA_014220935.1). Lineage (NCBI taxonomy): Eukaryota > Metazoa > Arthropoda > Malacostraca > Amphipoda > Talitridae > Platorchestia > Platorchestia sp. MABIK. Next base: position 90,257 of record JACJUY010001802.1, read on the forward strand.
ATCGTAAATCTTATCAAATGTGAGACGTAGACCATAAAGAACAATAATAAATTTACGAGTAAATTGGCAATGAATAATTGCCATGAATATTGTATTCACCCCGATGAAAAATATCCACTTCTCTTCTTGTCTGATCTTGATGTAAGACGTCGGCAGTTCCAGTGAAATAGAACATTCACCCTCACTCATAAATGTTCAGACCAATCCTTCAGTTGAAGTGCAAACTTGCAGCAATTGAATAAAATACCGTCATTACTTTAACTTAAACATTGTTCAGATCTCCATGAATGTTTTTTTTAATTATGGAAATCTGAGCACATATTTTCAAGTATTTTTTATTCGCTGATTTCATCTTTCATAACTTGTACGCACAAACATCACTAGTGATCAGTGAAATGATTGACGTAGGAATAGCCAATTGAAAAGTTTTATGTTCGGCTACTTGTTGGGCGACATTAATTGAGTGACTTCAATCTTATCACTTGAAAATCTCGTTCAGATCTTTATACTTAACGTTGAAAACTTACCTTGAACGTACACAAAACTGATCACACACAAATTTACGTCACCGAATTGAAATGACAATCAAGTTTACAAAATTTTGGTTATGAGTCAAGTAAGCGCTACTGTATATGATTGAAAATTGTCGAGGCATTAATCAAATTTATTTACATTTCCTGATAAATTTTTCATTTATTTCGAGTCAATCTGTAGATAAACAAATATCTTCATTAATACCTAGAAAAGAATTAAGAACAAAAACTGTTTTCTTTGGCTATGCGCCAAGGAAAACAGTCGACGTTACACGTTACATTAAGGACGTTTTATTCTGGGTCTGCGTAAATTTTTCTTGAATAATTGGAAAGACATTCATCTCCAAGCTCAATTATCGATAAAGGGGAAGTTAGGATTTGAATTTTAGATAAAAATGAAGGAAAAATTTACTTCGAATTTCAGCCAAATGATCGCAATTGCCAACTTGGGCAAAAAGTAATTATTCATGATAATTTTTAACTTTATTGTTCAAAATTGTAAACAAGAGGTTACAAACAAAATAGAGATCAGATAACGCAGATTTTTATTGATGACTCCTAGTAATTTAGATGAGCTGATATACTTCTCTCAGCTCTTTACTATTGACGTCGCTGATATCGTTTTAAGATATTCTAACTAGAAACTAGAAATATTCAAAATAAATCTCTCTAAAAGTCAATGCGTGGGTTTAGATTTAATGCACCCACGTTTTGAAAACAAAATTTTTTGCTACAAGTTTAATATATCAGCAATTCGCCGATGTGCAAGTATGGAACCGATAAATTCCTTGAACACGAGAAAAAATTTTTAATTTTTAATTGAATTTGGAGCGTATTTTATTTGTCCGAGTGTCACCAAAACATTTCAAGCAGTTTGATATTTATTCTATTTGCAATTGTAGAGTAACAAACGGAGAAACAAGTAACTCCCACTAGCAATGCCGAAATAATAGAACTCCGTAGCTGTCATCCGCAGTTAAATGCCTTACTGAGGCCTACAAACACAGAAAATAATGTTTTTACCATTGGCGTTGAAGCAGAAGCTTTGCAAATGATTTAGAATGGCTTTTTGTGTTTTGTTTTCATAGAGCGAAAGCCGAGTTCTTCGACACACCGAGAAACAACATTACAACTGTGGGATTTCTAGGCATAGTAGGAATACCCTCTTATAAACAATTTTATCGAATACAATTGTACAGAAAATGGGTACAGAAAAAGGTTTATCATTGTTAACACTGATTTTCTCACAATTTTTAAAATAGGATTTGATCCATCGATTTTGAGATAATTTGAGAAATATCTTGGACAAGAGGACTGTTCATTAGGTTAAGGTAGGCTAGAGAAATTAGATCAGTTTTGCTTTTGATCAATTACCGAAGAAATATTCTTATTCCCTTGACAGATTTTTTATTGATTTGTACAGCCAACAATATCAAAGGCCTTAGAAGGCTCCATAAATGATTTCTAATGATATGATCCATTTATGTACATATATATGCACACATGTCAAAGTTATTTGTTGTATCACTAGGAACATTTGCAGCAATATTTTGTCTTATGCAAATGATAAATTATTGAAGAAATGTGCAACATATTTTTCTTGCAACACGTTGCATTTTCTTGAATAACATGTTGGATTTTTGTCATTTTATATTGTGAGATAAATGGAGCTTAGCGGGCGCCGCATATTTTAATATGGTGTTTAAATTAGCGAAATTTGGGCACAAGAAAATTCATCTGTCGTTTGATATTTTCCATGATTTGAGTGTTTCTTTCATTTGAGTGTTTCTCTGATTTGTGGCTTAGTTTTCGTATGTTTTCGAGCAGTAGCCTTTCGTGGGGGCGTCAAGTTGCAACACATCACCTTTTTTTAAAGCAGTCCCAAGTAATCTGAGTCGTCCGTTCAATTTTTGTACAAATTATGAGAATAATTATATGTCATCTTTGAATACGTGCTTTATTTATGGCATGAACAAATTCAATTCTGCAGTGCTTAAGTTCCTTGTACAAAATCTCGTTTACTAATAACTCAAGAAAAAAATTCTGACAGTAAACTGCGTTTTCCAAAATATCATTTATTTACACAACCATATATGCCAGTTTTACCTGACAGTGTGGACTAAAAAATAAGATCATTCTTTCAATTAGTAACGCTGGAAAAGGCTAAAAAGACGAAAGTCAGTATTCAGTCTACCTCTCATACCGTAACCAGATCTAGTACTTGACAAAACCAATTCAGAGCTCGAAAACGTAACCCTATGAAGCCACTTTGGGATCTGTTCCTAAATATCTTGTATTTTTTACATTCATCGGTAAAACAATCCCTTGATTTTTCTTCAAATTTAAACTTTTTCTGTCAGACTATGTATTACCATTGGGCTACTGCAGCGAAAAAGCGTATATACTGCAAATCAAGTAATCCAAAAATTAAATAGATTTTACCTTTGACTTTGGTACATAAAATATTTACAAATTTCTGTAAGATCTCTGGCAAGAAAAACACCGATCGTTTGCATTACGATTAGTCCTGAAAAAAATTCGCGACTGACAACTGTAAATTTCTCAGACTGACACTAGATGGGAATTTGACCTTCAAAAATCATTTTAATCATCTAAGAATAAAGTTCTTCAAGAAATAAAAACTTTACGCGCAGTCAACCATATCCTATTGAGGAAGCACTAAAAATCCTTTACACCACATTGAAACGTCTGTATTTTCAACGCAAGATTGACGCCTGGAATGCCACAGACAAAAAGAAAAGTACAGAAAGCTCACATTACTAAAATGGCGAATAGGGCTACTTAAAATTTGAATACAACACTCATACAAATGATTCCTTCAAGATTCCTCACTCGGTTCACCAACTTGTTAAAAATATTCAAACCTAACGAAAATTTTCACCCTTGAGAACGAATTTTGAAATTGATTTGACAACCATGAGTACCTAACTTGAAATAGGAAACAAGCGCTTAATCCTTTATTACTGATAAGCCAGACCTCAACATTGTTTCATTTTTATTGGTACAAACTTCCAGCATTCTATAGCTGGCGGTATTTTCGATACTCTCTATTCAGTTCATAAAAGTAAACTCGAGACTTATATGTTCTCAAATTAGCAGACAGATGAAAACTGAAGAAAAAAAGAAATTAGGGAATTAAATTAAAAATACCTTTTCTAAACTCTATTCTTCACCATGAACAATGACCAGGATAGAACTCTATCGTGAAAATGAGCTATCGTGAACAAATGATTTAAGATGAAGATAAGCGTTGACCAGAAATCAAACTATATACTCTTTCAGCTGTATTTGCGTATATTTGTCGTAAACGCTTAGCGAGTTCTTTTAGATAGAAAGAACAAATACACTGTTATTTACCATGGTCCACTTCAGAATTTTTGCATTTCTTGAAATGTCGCCATAGAAACCTCGTACCATATTTGGCATGCAGATTTTGTACATTGTTAGAAATTCAGTATATTCCTGTGTTATACTTTTCCTAATGTACATGCTTTTGGTGAGTAATTCATTCAAATAATTCATGTTTGGATCGTCATTTGGAATTGTCACGAAGCAATTTGAGATGCAAAGTCTAGCGATACCCGTTTAGGCTTAGCGATTGTAAACGAAGATTTGAAAGTGAAATGAGTTTGAAAAGTTTGATATTGGTTCTCCGTTTCTAATCTTCAAAGGATCATACTTAAATTGATCGCAAGTTAATACATATGTGATACAAAGAGAAACATTAAAAAACTCTTTTAAATTATCGAGTCTTTCAAAGAGAGTTCACAGCCAGCGGCAAGTACACAAACAATTCCAAGAATGATGGGTTTGCCATGTTTCCTTATTTCAAAGAAAGTTTCGATTCAAGTTTAATTTATAGTAGCACTTACAATGAGTCTATAATTTTTTGTATTTAGATTCACATATTTTTATTCATCACGCTTATGATTTCCTTATGGTAAATGATAGCTAACAAAGCTTTGCATTTGAGCCGTTTGTTTTAATCTGTTGTCTATTCACGGTCAGAATGGGCAAACAATTTTGTCAATCTGTATTAAACAGGGAAAAACGTGTAAGCTTGGTCACAGAATAATTCAACCAATCAAATAAGCTTTAAAAAAGAAATAATTCAAGTTTACTTTGAAAAAAAAATTTTTGATCGAAGGTATATATATATATATTTATAGATAGGGAATAAAGGTTCAGCTATAGATGAGTTTAAATCAAGTACTACGAACAGTAATCTCAATATTATATGCTGAACAAGCTAACTGATATTCGATTTTTTCATTAAGACCAACCCTCTCCTCTCCTGAAGAAACTAGTGAAAAAATATTTCATATTCAAAAAGTAAATGTAATTATTAATTTCATTTCACAGCTGCAAACTATCTTTCAATAACTTTTATTCGTGGCAGGCTTTGATTGCTCGTTGCAAAAGAAAATCGTCAAGTAATGCGTTGTGTACTGAGGTCCTGTTTTTGATCCTGCTACGCTGATTTACGTAGGTGAAAGAAAATGAAAATATTATAATCACGCATTCATTTCCTCATTGCCTCATTAATATAGTTTTTCAGGTTTCATAAATGCAGAGTTGGATGTAAAACCTGAAGCATCACAAAAATACTTCGAAGAAACTGCACCTAAAAGCGCCGGTACGCTCGCTGATGAGGGAAAACAGACCATTCATAAGCCTAATTGGAGATTATCGAATTAAAAGCGATTAACTTTGATCATGCGGATTGAACTGAACGTATTATAAAGGAAAGAAATCTACGCAAATCCCGCACTGAAGCCAGAACTGGTCCTGGCTGAGTCGCCAGACGATAAAACGTTGCCGCCACAATTGACGCAGCCAAAACTCCTAACTTGGAGCGGCGAGTCCGCGAAATCCTCGGTTACTTCGCAAAAATGACGCGACATGAATATGACGAACAAAAAGCGAGAGGGAAAATAATTCATCAACGAAACTGTCAGCGAACTTTTCCCATTCACAACTCTGCGTCTGATTTGAATCTCCTTGCAGCTGAGGGGACGGCACGAAAATGTGGCGGAAACATGAATTTAGCTATGGATAGAAATACTTATACCATAAAGTTGACTTTTATATTGATTTTTTTTTCAGAGATTTTTGTCTAAATAATTATTTGTTACAGGTAGCTTTCGGTCACTGGGGCTTATTTAACTTAACACGCACGCTTATTGACCATTTATGAGAATATGGTTGCCATTAGTCAAGCGCTTCGTTTTTATTGTATTTTCAAATCGAGAAGAAATGCATTCGCGTGCAACGCCAACATTCCAGTAAATTGACAAACCAACGCAATTTTCCTAGATAAACAAGAAAATTGAGTAAAAGCATTGTTAGAAAAAAAATTGTTTGAACACGACTCATTTTTTAATAAGGAATTCTAATATAATAAAGCCTTATTATCCGATGGAGGAAAAGTTCACAAGAGAATTTTTACTATGATTTTCAATTTTTTATTCTTATTCGCAAAGGCTTTTGCTTAAGTAGTTCGAAGTATAAGAGGGATATTTGGCATTTTCAAACCACGACAATTAAGTGTAATAATAATTTCGATCCTGTTCGTTCCTCTAAAGCTGCTGCTTCAATTTTTTAATATTTCTATTTAAATGAACCAAAACTTAATATACGTAATCTAAAATACTCTATTATAACCACACCTAACCTGAACTTAACGCTTGTGATTATACGTAGATCGAATCGTAAGAAGTTGTAGATTTCGCTTTCTAGCAAACATGCGGATTGTTTACTCATTTGAATTTAGGCGATGGATTTCAGGGCACATGGCTCTAGACGGCAAAATGGGGCGAACTATCGCGTTTCTTTTTTCATTCATGAATTATCATCTCTTGTACGTCTTTTCGTTTCTGATGAAAAACACAACTTGTTCCTTTTGAACATTGCCATCATTATTAAAGCAATCAAGCTAGAAAAGCCAAGAGTTTTTTAGATTAGATTTGCTGAATTAGTGCCTCCTTGACCGTAACCGTGGCGTTCCAAAAAGAGGAAGATGAAGGACCGTTTGGATAGATTTAACAGAACGCGAAATCTATGCACAAAGCGTGTTCGATCACAAGATCCGATCCCCACGGCATAAAGACATTGCATTAAAAAAAAGGCTACGAGACGAAACAAAAATTGAAGATGAAGTTAGAGATGGTGAACAACAGGACAGCAGTGAACCGAAAAAAACACGAGCCTTTTATAATACAAAAAACATACTTTATTTCAACGTAAAGAGAGCCTGCCGAACTAACTGTACGAGATCTCACAGTTTCCTCTGAGAGAGGTAATTCCTATAGATACAGTAGTTGTATCGCCTGAGGTGAGAAATATACTTATAACTAACGACATGAGATGAGATATATATTCGGTTTCAAATGATTAATTAAGATCTACAAACAACGATTCAAATTTTGTGGATAAATCATGACGCTTTAGGCAAGATGTCACACAATTTTCGCATTAAACTTCTCCTCAAAAAAAAAATGTTCTTATTTGTTAAAGACTAGGATATTTCAAATATTTTAGTATGTAACGATTCTTCAGAAATAGATAGGATGAAGCGGGACGTGGGATTAAATTTTTTATGTAGCATCCATAATATTATGGCATGACACAATGCAAAGTTTTCTCACACTGCAGGCTGGAAATAAAACACAAAAACTTATAATTGGGATGTATATTAGAAAGATCTCTCTAGATGATATGATTAGAAGCGTAGGAGCAGCAAAAAACGCTGGTTAAGTTAGCTGCATGTATTTATTTACGGTGTTATGTTGGGATTCGCTAATATTTTTTGTTTGATTGTGATGCAGTTTGTGTCCAAGTCGTTCGGCCGTAAGTACCACAAGGCAAAGTTAAAGTTAGTGTCGACTACATCAAGCTGAAGGCTTCAAATTTAGGATAGTTTTTGAACCACAAAAATCCATCCTGCTGGGAACGACATCAATACGATTGCTCAATTTGAGAGATAATCATGAAGCGCTTCAAGAATTGTAGCATCGTAAAAGGAAAACACAGTCCCACACCATATCGCTCTTGAGGCTGGGATGTTGCAAAAAATCATACTTTTCTCAATTGACGCACATGCTTTTCCCAAGCCAACGCATAGCAGACCTCGATAGTAACTGGTCCAACTGCGTTAATTGGAATAAAAAATAAAAGAAATTCGTCTCATAGGGCGCAAAAGGCATGAATGTACATTCAATCATTCTTTTAGTTGATTGTAACTATGAATTTGTCATAGCTGTCTCTTCATCGATCAAAGCTGTCTGTACTTCATTCTCATAAATGAAACCAACTTTGCATTCAGAAAGATCTGCAGGAAAGCATCATGAATTAAACAATCACTGAAAAAAAATTAAGTCAAAAGGAAAACTTTACAGTTCAGTAAGTTGTAAATGAATATCGGCATTTTCCTGTTTTCCAAGCTGAGAACACTAAAGTTTTAAACTATAGCTGAAACCTCTGCAGCTGTTGACGGGGCATAAAATGAAAATAAGACCACTGGCGCTCTCATTAGGTAGTCCATTATGTTGGTGTCGGCCGGACCCGTGGTATTCTTCTATCAATAAGATAGCTATATTTGAAAACGATCATTGGAAACATTGCATGCCCTCGGCAGAGGGTCACTCACACTTTCTCCCACTACCTCCATCACCATTCTGGTTCCATCTTTATTCCTCCCGTACAACAGGACATTCACTGCAGAGAAAGGTTTTATAGGACCTGTATAATTATGGGCAAGATGATGGTCAAAGGCAAGTGTATGCACTTCCTTCGCTTTTTTTTAAGAATGAACAAGTTATTTTTTACTAATCATTTTAACACAAGCGGGTTCAAAGCGGCGTCTGCATTCTCGAAATAAAAAGTAATTTCTTTCCCGGCTCTAATGGCAGAACCATGCTCGCCATGGTTAATTTTTTGGTTTGAAATAACATTTATAGCTTATACGGAAATTTACATTATTTACAACATAGAATTACCTTTTTCAATTAATTGATTCTACGTTCTAACTCTCGCAATGATTGGCCAGGGGGAGAAAAATGGGAATTATTTCTTTGAACGATATCTCATATTCCCACGAAAATGAACCAGCGGCCTGTTAAATTTTCAAAAACGATCACAAAGAGTCAAAGGAAACGCAATTGGGAATTGATTACCAAGTTTCAACCCACCGCAGGACAATATAGCCAGATTGTAATTTGTTCGCGAGTGATCTTTATTGTACTGATTGGTGAGCTGTTGGCAATAGAGCTTGCGAATCTATCGATAGCCTTTGAAAGGCTACTCATTCAGTCTAAAAATTCTTCTGCATTCGGATCAGGACAAGACAACTATGTCGAAAACTTCAGCTACTCGTGTGTTAACAATGACACTAGACTGCTGACAATTATCGGCCGACAAATCGAACAGAAATTCTACGGTGGACGCTAAAGAGCTTCTTGGAAGATATGGGAAAAAGTTGCTGAGGAGGTTTTATGACATAAGAGACTACGTTTATACTTGCGTCAAGTTCTCAGGCACTACCTTGTTGCGAAACTTCTCTGTATTTCAAGCTGTAAACTTATTTTGGGATTTCTCATTACTCACTTTTTGGATGTTTATTTGCCCAAATTTCACATTTATAAAATTTTGTTGCGAAATTTCTTATAACAGATTATTATGCTAGGGATAGCATCCCTCAGGCTAAGGATAGGAGAATGTAAACAATTAAGAAAATCAACTTTGAAGTTTTATCGGAAGCCTCTGAAGAACTGATTTTTGACGAATATGTCGTTGGTTAAAGAATTGGTTTATTGTGGAACGTCAGGTGCTTCTTAGCCTGGAGAACAAAATAAGTCATCAGCAATACATATATGGTGATATTGAAATTTATTATTTATAATTCAAAAATTTCACACCAAGAGTTCTCATCCGATATCATCCCACTCTCAGTTAAGAGAACTTAGCTTTTTATCATAGGCAGAGATGGAAGTAGATCGCTGCTGTTAAAAACAAGAAACTAATAGTTTGGCGCCACTACCTCTGAATGAGGGAACGTAATTACTGAAAACAGAAATAAAGTAACACTAGATTTTAAATTTATTTCGGGTCCAACTATACCAGAATTGAGAACAGTTTTATTTTCCTGAGAACACTTTTATTTTATTTCGATAATTTACTAGCGGATTAAAAGCTTGTACATTATCATTTCATTCTTTAAAAGAAATCAGTGAATTATATTTTAGTTTTCAGCGAAAAAAAGGGCAAATTTAAATATTTGATAAAGTTTTAATTTAAAAGATGGATTAAATTTAAAATCAGAAGGTTATTTGACAATGAAAAAGTGTAACTATTTCAAGAAGTAACTCTTATTGAGCCATGCGAGAGTAGAAAAAGGTAATTAACACTAGAACGGCCGAGCGGTCATTTTGACCGTTTTTGGAAATTCAAGTATACCTAAATGTCAATAATTTTGCTTTAATAGCTCTGATACTCCTTGACGTTTACTGGATAATAGTGATAGTTATGTGAGCAAAATTACTTTTAAATATGATAAACATTTTTTTAAATACAGCATGGTATACATAAAACGGAGGGGCGGTCATTTTGACCGCTGTGTTCACTTGCTACTGTATATTATGTATGAAGCATTCCTTGCAAGATGCCATGACGCACACTGACTTCACATACGCACACACACTTCCTGTGATTGCAAGAAGGGTGTCTCCGACACCGTTTCAACATGACAGCAAAGTTTGAAGATTTGGTATGTACGATATTCTACGTGAATCTCCTAGCCGTTCGTCACTGCCCAAACATGAAATTGTAGAAGGGTGTGTGAGGAGTGCTTTCAATTTATTGATAGATGATTATATTATAAAGCACATAAAGGAATGCACTGAAACTGAAGCTCGCACAAAATTGAACAGTACAGATTGGTCTACATTTTATGAAGAAATATGCTCAGTTATAGGTATCGTGTTTGCTCGAGGAGTTCTGGCCAAAGGCCAATCAGTTGACGATCTTTGGTTAAAGACTTGGGGTCCCAATATTTTCATGACACAATCCCCAGCTTTCGTTTCAAAGAAATTATGAAGTTTCTACGCTTTAACATGAAATCAACGCGATCTGTGCGTTTGAAAAATGATAAATTTGCATTGATTTCGGCAGTTTAGGATCGGTATATCTAAAATAGCGTCACATGCTACAGGCCTAATGAAGACATCACCGTGGATGAGCAGCTACTTCCAAATAAGGCAAGGTGTCCTTTCACACAGTGTATTGCTAGCAAACCAGACAAGTTTGGTATTAAATTTTGGCTGGCAGCTGATACGAAATCCAACTACCACTTGAATGGGTTTACATATCTTGGAAAGGATCATTTTCGTCCAAATAACCAGCCACTGTCAGAATATGTAGTTCTTCGCCTTGTTGAAACTTTCACAGGAAAAGGTCGAAATGTGACCACTGACAATTTCTTCACTTCGGTGAAACTGGCCGAGAAGCTAAAGGCCAAGAATACCAGTCTTGTAGGCACTTGTGAATCGGATTCGTAGAGAAGTCCCACGATGTGTCAAACAATCCAGTGAAGACCGCTACCCGACGCTCAAACTAAAGAATGAGTCTACACTCACAGTCTACCAGTGCAAGACATCAAAAAACGTTCTTGTGTTGAGCACGCTACGCAGAACCGCAGCAATTGGCAGTGGACCAAAGAAACTTCCTGAAACTGTCGAGTACTATAACTCAACAAAGTACTGTGTTGATGTCGTCTACCAGATGGTCACCTTATGTTCCACAAAAGCTGGATCACGTCGATAGCCTGTCCATTTTTTAAAACGTGTTGGATCTAGCTGGCATAAACGCAACAATCCTCTACAGAGAAGTCACGGGTAAAAAAATTGCTCATCGTAAATTTCTTCGCCAATTGGTAGTGGAGCTACAGCAGCAGTGCAAAACACGAAGTAATAATGACTACTCCAGTGATGATTACGACAACGACGTTACTGTAGACGAAGCTGTAACTACAAAGTCAAAGAAGAGAAGGCAATGCCAAGTAAGAAAATGCAAAGGAAATAAGACTTCAGAAGACAGCTCCAAATGTAAACTTGCTATTTGTGGTAAATGCCCAAGCAAAATATACAAAAAATAACATGCAGCAATTACTGTTTCTAATTCATAAATATTCAAGCTGAGCATAAAAAATGAATTATCATACAATTTTTATTAGAAAATTATATCTTAAACTATTATGTAAAAGAATCTTAAGTTCTTATTATATGTATGTAATTTCACCTTAATTTTATTTCTACATATATTCTTGAAGTTATATATAAACTGTTTTATCAACCTAAAATGACAACAACATGAAAAGCAAATTAATAAAAATGTCACCAGTGAAATATTTTGAGGGATTGTCATTAATTTGTATTTGCGGTCATTTTGACATCTCGGCCGTTCTGGGAGGGTGGAAGTCAGTGGCCGTTATAGGGGGGTGGAAGTCAGTGGCCGTTCTAGGGGGGTGGAAGTCAGTGGCCGTTCTAGGGGGGTGG
>JACJUY010001802.1:119135-129267 GCA_014220935.1 Platorchestia sp. MABIK
GTGCAGTCTTGGCTGGGTAGGGGGGCAGATTAGAAGCGCCCTCCTACGGCGCTGCACACACGCCCAGAGTCGGGATGTTTGCTTGCTCAATAATTGTGCCTCCGAGCTGATGCCGGACTCCAAAGCAATAGTCGGATCTTGCAACAGCAGCGGTTATGCCTCCTGGCAGCCATACCTCCAGCAGTAGCCCTACCTCCCACAAGCAGCCATGCCTCTCAGCAGTAGCCACACCTCCCGCCAGCAGCCATTCCTCCGAGCAGCAGCCATGCCTCCAAGCCCCGTCCCAGCACAATGCTGCAGGACAGGTTGCAGAGTCGGGGGCGGCTCCATACATGGGCAGGCAGCAGGCGGCAGCGGTTTCAGCTCGCGCTCAGCACTACCCAGGTGTGGTGAGTGCAGCTCTACTTGAGTCCTGTCTCAGCCCTCTGCCATGCTAGCGTATTACGGTGAGTTAGCGACATACCTTCTCATCCTTGGCGAGAAAGTTTAGTGTTGCTCAGTATAATCATCGATAAATGTCACCCGAATTTTCTCTGACGTTCTTCCTCGACAGAAATTGTTTTATTTGTGCGCACACGTCTTGAAAATTTATCTTTTTCTACAGTGCTACTCTAATTGACCATATAGGGTAGTTACAGATGCCTGAAAAGTTATTGCATGTATTAGTACAAACTTAGATAAGGGCATTCGAGGCAACTTAGTTGAGCTTTGCACGGTGTGAACTGCACAGAGTTGGGCCGTTATTTTACTATGCTGATTCTCGAGTTACAAGACATCATCTCACGCGAATTCCAATTTACGCAGATAAAAATTAGCCTTATCTATTCAACGCATACGAAGCTCGATTCATTCAAAATATCAAGAGCTGGGAATAACTGAAACTAATTTTCATCCGTATAAGTTGAGTCGCGTATTTTTAAGTCATTACACAACGCTCTACATTTGCGCTCAAGACAGAAGCTATCATGCTCCAATGAGGTAGTCGAGTACGCATAAACTGACTTTAACTGAACCCCTACATGCCTCACTACGGGGTTCACATCAACATCAAATCCGAAGCCACCGAAAACGACTCTAAGACGAAGAACTATGGCTCATAAATGACGCCAGATGTTGACGCCAAAAGAAGTTATTTCTGTAGTAATCTTTTCAAGGCATTAATTGATTCTCTTTCTTAGAAAACTATCTAAGATGTTATTAGCAATTCAAATGAATAATAATCAATGTTTTACTGAGAATAGGAATTTAATTCATTATATTCAAACGACATCGCTTGCTCAAGAGGTTTGAAAACAAGTTTCGTGATGGTCTCGGTTCCGGGAATTCTCTGTCCTCAGATAGCGGCGCATGGGCACTCGGAGTACGACCGTGATGGCGAAGGTCGTTGTTTTCAGTCCCACCTGCCCTTCGGGAATGATGAGGAACTTTCTTGATAAAAGCCCTTTAATTGTCATTAAATATCGAAATCAAAGTGACGTGTTAACGAACTTGAAACTCCCATTCCAATCGTCAACATGAAATCCACATGCAAGGTAAGTTCCATTATTTACTAATGTTTACATAAGCCCTCCTCATCCCACTGATTCACGCGTGGGATTATCTTTGAAGCGCAAGATTATTTTTGACGCCCAGGATTATTTTTGATGCGTAGACTTTTCTTTGATGTAGTAGGTTTATTCTTGTGTGGTGGGTGTCATCTTTGATGCGCTAGGTAATTTCGGAATTCTTTCATTCAAGAGAGTAAATCCCCAATGCGATTCAGGTCGTTTTACTTCGCTGCTGAGGGTGGAGTTGCAAGTAGTCGCTGTCGTTATTGAAGTTCATAATGATAACCACGCTATCTAACACCCTAAAAGTTGAAGCATTGAACTTTTGACAAATCACATCAAAGGAGAAATTTGATGTGAACTATGGTTGACTAATCTATCTTGTGAATGATTTATGGATTATTGTGTTACTGGCGTGACAAGAAAATGAAAATAAAATTTTAATTTTTTTACCATAATAAAAATATGAGAATGAAAATACGAACAAATCGTAAAATGTTGCATGTATTTTTGAAATCATATCACGAGAAAATCTCATGTCGATCCTTCTTAGCTGAAAAAAATACGTGAAGATGGCTGTCGGAAAAATTGATCATGATGATGAAAAACACTAATAAAACTCGGGCATCTGGTGCCATAACGGTGAGATTGACAACATCAAGCAATTTAAGTGCATAATTCGTAAGATTATGTAAGATTCTACGATCAACTGTATTAGCATATTTCGAAGTCAGTTAAATGTTATAATAGAAATCTTATGAGTAACATCCAAAGCGTTTTCGTTATCCCTTGTAACGCTTCGAGGCGCTATCATTTAAGCCATTTCTTAGCATTATGATTAGAGGTGAACAATTCAAAATTCAAATGATGGCTGCAAATTTTTGAGAGAATAATATTAGGGAAATAAATATGTATGGAAATATCCTTTGTTACTATCTTTGGAAATTTGATCAACAAAAATCACATCTATCAAATACGTATAATGCTATTCAAATCTATTGAAGTTTTGCCCCAATTTTGTTTAAGCCAAGCATTATGTATATGTTTGTAGTAAGTAAATCTTTCAAATCATTCTTTCACAGAGTATTGAAAATAATGAACAAGCGCCGAAGTGGATCTGTCCACCTTACCAATAAAAAAAGATGAACAACACTCTTTACAATAGAGAAGAAATTATACGATCCTCTCGATTTGCTGAAGTAAGGGAACCTAACCTCAGCCGATCCACCTTAAACCTAACCTTAACTAATCTAGCTTATCCTTCGTATCCTAACTTATCGAATCACTAATCTGAATAACCTTGTCGACCCTATCATGGTCGATCCTAGCCATTTTTTGTCTTCGCTTAATCTATCCCAACCTATCCTAAGGTAACGCACCCTTACATCTTGGAACACGTTCGTCGCGTTGCCGCGGTTGTTACAGTTGGTTTGGTTACGTCGTGAGAAGCAGAATTAGAAAATTAACTATACTGCTCGAATACATTTAAGTCCTTCCTAAGAAATATAAAAAATACGAAAAAAATCACCTCGTTTATCAATTAATTTTTAAAATGGCTGCAACACATATAAAATGTCACGCATTTGTCCTGGTATTTGAATGAGCAATATACCTAGTATAGTACGCATGCATCTGACCCAATACACGGGGAACGAGTTAAGCATTCTTACGCTAACCTAACACCTTGACGTATCTTAACCTCACTACTCATGAACTTTCTATTCACTTAACGACAGCTAATTCGGGAACGTCAGCCAACTTGAAAGAAATTAGTTGGTAAAATGCAAAACAACGACTATTTGAATTGTTTAGAAATCCTGTTCAAGATTTTGGAAGTTGAACTGGTCATTCAGAAGCGATTTGTAAGGCATGTGAATTACAATACCCCACGAAAAGCGTTATGTGTAACCATCAAACGTATGAAAAAACTCTTTTAACAGGGAAAAAGAATTTGGCTTTCTATAATTACAGAAAGTGGATTTTTTTCCAATTCATTTTTCAAAACGTGACACACAGAGATGACTAACGTGACAATACGTGCTTACGTACGTCAGTCGGTAGAGGCTTATTGATACATAGATTAATTAATGTACTCAAAAGTAATCATTATTTTCTTCAAAGGGGTAAATGCCCTCATGAGCAAAATTAAGCTCATCATGCTTCTTCTTAAAACTACGTGCGTTTTAATCCTTACTCAAAACAACAGTCGGAGACCCGTAATAACATTGAATTATTCACAATAATATTCAAAGGTATAACAGCATCCCCTCTCATGTGGAGACAACTATTGTAGCTATTGGAATTAGCGCTCCCAGGGAAAAATATGTGAGGGCCCGAGCTGAGAGTGAGGTAGGCCTTCTTTTTGTTGAAATAAAATAGTTTTCTGCTTTGTTAAGGAACACCTTTTTTCGGTTCTCTGCTGTCCGGTTTTTCTACACCTACTACTTTCGTCATCTTTTATCTTGTTTTATGAACTTCTTTTTCAACTTACTGTTTCTACCCGCATTCCCTTATCTCCTTCTTAAAGGGTGCCTTCCTCCTTCCTCTCTTCGATATGATCTTTTTTTTGTAGCTGTTAGGTACGCCCGGACTAAAATCATCTAATTGAATCTATAAGAGCATCCATTCACTCATAAACATCCAAAACTCACAACAACATCCGAAGTCCATACAGTCTTGCACTCACAATAAGTTATCTTTAGACCTGAAGTAAAATCAGATGACTCACAACAACGCTTTAAAATGTTAAAAGAATGTTTACACACTGGCATTTAATACCAAAGTCTCAAAATGATACCTAAAGACCCGAAGACTTACTCGAATACCACCAGACTCATACAGAGGCGAACAATAAACGTTTGGCAAAGCAGTGGCAAAAGCTCTGCAGAAAACAGCAAGAAAGGCTGCATCCAACAAACAAAAATAGACTGACAATTTCTCAGCTTCCGGGAGTCAAATTTGGAGCACAAGACTCGTTTGTCTTAAAAGATGAAAACTGAGATCGCTTTTTGAGGGGCTGTAAGTGGCAGCTGACGTTCGGATTAACAAAGGCGCGAATAAAAACTTATCACTCGTAAGGGCAGAGCTATTTGTGATATCTCCGGATTAATCAGCAAGGTCAAATTTCGATTTTGGAAACAGGATGCTTGCTCAGCAGAGCGATGTCCTTTTGCGGAATCTTGAAGTCACTTTCGCATAAATTGATAGACAGAAGGCGACGTTCTTTGCATGAACTCAAGGGTCATGTCACACTTAAGGATTTGTCTGCTCAGTGCTGATAGAAAGTGCAAGGGATTGGAGTTCGACGATCCACTTTTGCTCTAGCTTGAATCAAGGAAACATGAGGAATTTCGTTCGTTGATGATCACAACAAAAATAGGTTGTTGAAGATAGAGTAGAAAAATGGCATAAAACATGTTACAAAAATATTACCACGAACTTAGATTTCGGAGTTCATCGGACACACTTTTCTTTCGCCTTTAACAATTTTGATGAAGCTAAAGATTGACAAGAAAAGAACGCGTTTTTCAAATTTTGGTGCGATGTTATTCAGAATTCTCCACGAGCAGAATATTTGGAAGCCTATAAGAAACAACAACTTTACAGAAGTAATTCACACGGGATTCGAAATTCGCTTCTCGTCTTAAAATCAGAAATTTGAATTTTGTGGCATTTTTAAAACTTTTCTAACGTAACGGCTGAAAAGTGAACAAGCTCGCTTATGTTCGGGTTCTACGTGTATTTATATAAAATCGCCAGCGATGATGTAACACCTTAGTTTGTCTCATGGACATCGCGTTGAACACACGAAAATTGAATGTAATTTACCTCTCGTCGGCGGGATACAGGAAATGGAAAGCAGTTGTCAAATTTTTCGTTTTTCTATTATTTTTTGATTTGATTTAGGCTGATCCCCTCAAGTAGCGCAAACATTGAACTTTTCTGACATTGACTTCTGAACGGAAACATCGGCTTTTTCTGTAAGAGAAAAGTGTTCTATGATCTTTGACTCAGCTGTTAAAGTGAAGGCAGCCCATCGTACCCAAATGTATTTTCACACCTGTGAAATTCGTGGGGCACAGCCTTTACTTCGCAAGAAAATAACACATTTTACATCATCTCAGAATTGAATAGTTTAAATAAATGACCAAAACATTGAATTTTTCTCCCAAAATATGCCACCACTTCGTGCAGTTCCTGAACAGTTGTGCCGCCACACGAGCAAGAAAGCCTGCGTGTGAGCGCTACAGCAGCTGGCGGTGTGATTTATTGCCCTCCTAATGCCAATTTTGCCCGTCAAACTTCAGCAAAGTGAGCTGCTGCTGATACATCATGAGGGTCTCCCGCTGAGATACAAGTTTTTGTGCGCTTGTTGAGTAGAACAATTTTGTGGTGCACTTGTGAGCGGATATTGTGTGTCACCTCAGCGCATTTTAAATTTTAGTGAAGTTGCCTCCCAATTATGTGCTCGGGTTCCTCAGGTAGATACAACTTTACAACTTTTGTATCTAAAGGAATTAGCTCTCCCAGGGGAAAAATGAGAAGTCCTGAGCTGAGAGTTTGGTAGGCCTTCCTTTTGTTGAAATCATCTTTTTTGTTTCTTTTGTTAAGGACCATCCTTTTTCGGTTGACTGCTCTCCTGTTTTTCAGCACCTCAGACCTTGTAGCTTCATAACCTTCCTTCTTATCTTACTGTTTCTATGCGCCCGGGATCCTTTACGGGAACACCCTTTGTGCATAGACTCCACGTTCCCTTAACACCATACTAAATGGTGCCTTCATCCTTCCTCTCTTTGAACATCTTTGTTGTGGTAAAGGGAGGTTAAAACTACTATATAATCCAATCACGTGCTCGAGCAGTTTGATGGGTTCATTCTTTCTGAAAACTTCAGGAACATTGTATTTTGTAGAAGTGACAAATTTTGCCGAATTGATTCGTTGTATAATAAAATAAAATTTTCAATTTTTTAGAACAATCTGCAACCCAATTATTCATTTCAGCTGACAAACAACGAACAATTTCAAAGTGAAATACAATGCAAACTTGCAAAAGGAAATGTTATTTCTCAAAGAGGCGGCTGGAATTAAGCAGGCGCCTGCTCTCCATTTCTATTGTCTTTTTACCCGACTATCCGCTGCATTGTGCCGGCCTCGACTGTGTGGGCATTAAGGCAGGACCATTTCCTGCACAAAAATTCCTCTATTAGAATGAAATGGAAATGGCACCGCCGTTCCCTTGCACGCGGCCGCTGGCTTCTAAAATCGTATACTTGGGTACACTTTCAGACCTAATTAATGGTTGCATAACATGTAACACTGGCGTGTTGTTCAACTGGTCTGCACCCTGACTAGAAAATCAAGTGATTTACAATCCATTTTTCAGATAGCAATGCAGAGGTGCTTAGCATCTTGGAACGCTTTTACTGAGAGATAGCGAGATCAGGAGTATGAGCCCATTAAAGCTAAGAATAATGAGTAATCTAAAATGCATTGAAAAAGATGGCGTTCTTTGAAGCTCTAAAGCCCTACAGAAGAGAGAAATTCAATTAATGAGCTCTTTCAAATTAGAAGCTAATGAAATCCCAAATGCTGGCTGGCTTTGAGCTTTAGGCTGTTTCACTATTCCTGCTACGCGACATTTGCTGAATGTCGAGCGCGATACATTACATCACACAAACAGCTTCCTGACCAACTTAATGTCCAGAAGGTGCAATTCATTGCTCGATCTAACGTTCGATTTTTTGAGTGCATGCACGCGCAATTAACATGACATTTACGAACATCAACAAACGCTCATGTGTATTTCCTTAGTAGAATGCACCATTCCCCCAGAAATCGTTATCTTTTATATTTTCTAGAGACACTGTCAATTCGATGCTGTTGGGAAAGAGTTTCTTGAGTGCATTCAGCACAGATGTGTACAACCATGAACGTTTAATTGCAGCTGTTGCGCACTGCAAATTGAAATGCTCCAATGATGTACCTCGATGTGTTTTGGAAACACGCTAAGTGATTAATTTTAAAATGTACACATGCTCATCACCATCAGCAGAACATTTCCGCCTAAAATCAAAAAAAGTAATAAAGTTAACACACAATTTCGTTGGTCCTGGAAATAACCCAACCCCAAGAAATTTCCCTCTCTTAATCGTAATTGTTGGGATCTTGAAATATTCTTGACCATAAATAATGTATGAGGAAAATGGCTTGGTTATAGCAAGTTTCCAGCGGAAAATTTGTCCCAACCAGTTTAATCATAATTAAAGGAAGAAATGAACGTGATTATTATAATCAAAATGACTGATACAATTCTTTGTCTTTGCGTCCATTCGCACACTTTATCGAGACATAACACTCTTCAAGATGTTTGCTTTATTATGAAATACACAACCTTTTATCTCATAGCATCATTATAATTTCATTCAATAAAATTCCATCTTTTCCCTTTATTCGTATTTCTATGATACGAAAATCAGGCGTATTCCATCCGAGGGGCGCACTTTGCTTCTTAGAATTTCCTTTACCAAAATATTCGATTTATTAGCAAAAATGTGAACTAAATGTTTGAGATCTCCTCTTGATTCACTGAATAAACATTGGTGACCTTCTCACCAAAGCATCTGGTGAAAGTTTATATCATCGTTACATTGCAATGTGGAAGTTTGCATGAACGCTTGTTGGACTAGTCAATAAATGCAGCGAAATTGAATTCCATGTGCGTAGTTGTTACAGTAAAGCGATTCATTTACAGGGCACTTTGACATGCCAAACAACCAACGCAAAATTTACGCTCCCACTTGACGATTCATAAACAAGACGCGTTCGTCGCACTTTGATGTCCATTTCGTTGCAATTCTATCGCCTTATTCTCGACTGTTGCAAATAAAGTGGGAAGGCATTTCATAATTTCCTTGCGAGAATTCAGTGCGCGTGAATTCAATGAATTATGAAGAGACTGCGTTAATGAAATATTAAGCACGATGCAAAATGTGAAAACAGCGATTGAAGTTCTAAACATGTGATATAAGCTGCAGGATAATGTGGTTAGGAGAAATTATAGATAAATAAGGTCAACGCAAGAGACCTGAATATTATTCTTGAATGTTGTCTGTTCACAATGCGGCTGCAATGCGGGCATAGGCCCTGATGGTTCCGTTGCCATCACAATACGTCAGCTGGGCCACGGCTCCGTGAAATAGACCATAACGTAAATAGACCACAAGCAATCTGGCCCGTTACTCATACAGCCGTAAGTGATGTAAACCAAAAGCTCAATAAATCACCTGCTATCAAAACCATAACCAATGGATTTGCATTAGTATAGACGTATAAAATACGTGATCACATTTGCCGTTCAAGTCTTACAGGCCATAAAGGATGTGAATGCGAAACTGGCAGCGCAGCCCCGAGCTGCGCATTCATACGAGGACATCGTCGAGTGAAGTTTTATGGACGGCCCTGGGAGTTAATGAAGCTATGATGTATCGAGATGGTGTCTGGGTTATTCATTATTTGTTGAGAAAACTGTAACTAATTTATAATTTTGTTAACGGCTTTGGACGAGACCATATTTTGCTAAGAAGAGTAACGTGTAAGAATTTGACGTCTTGTTCAGGTGTTTGAGAGATTTGATATAATCTTAAGAAGGACTCAGCAAAGTTTTGTGTAATATTAAAGAGAACTGAAAAATTCAACTCAGCGGTGTGTAGGACATGGGAATTCAACATGGTGTTATGGAGGACTGGAAGATAAAAAGTTGTATTCATAAAGACTGAAAGATTTAATGTTGTGAAGAATTGGAACTTCATTGCTTATATAGCAACAATGAGTGAAAAACTTTCCGATTCAATTAAACAAATGAAAATCTTTTAGCAGATCGTCTAAATTTGTGTTGTGTCTGGCATATTAAATTATTTTCTTAAACTGAATAACTGAACGTCTGCGATAACAGCGCACGAATATGAGTCTTCAGAATCGTCATGATGATTTACTCTCTGAATGTAGGTCATTTATCAATTTATTTCGTGTAAATGTCATGCTCTGTATCTCTTAAGATGTATGATTTTTGGTCAGTGTCGGTCCTTTTTTAGTCAGTGTTGTATACTGTTGGCGAGAGTTGGCTAGTGTTGGTCAGTGTACACAACTTTCACAAACGGTGTCATTTGTTCCTGATTAACAGACTGAATGCAGACCTTTAATGCTTACCGTTAGAGTAAAGAAAGAAGCAGAACAGCATTCAGCAACGGGATATTTTGTTTCTGCTGCCAATCGATTTGGTGGCAAAAAACGACAAGCAACTCATTTTTCATTCCAGTACAAACTCGCAGTGCAGCAACGCTTATGCAGTCGTTCAGGAAAACTCGTTTATTTCTGTGCTTAATCAAATAAGGTCGCAATACTTTCTGCCGGAAATTAATTGAGTTCAGAAAGAGCGTTGAGGCATTTTACCTCTGCTTTCCCTAGTAATTAATTGATCTTAATAAATAGTACTAACTTGGTATATAGGGATATATGGCTGTTACGATACGAGGCTGGGCCTTTCGGCCTCTCGTTACCGATAGAGGAATTTCAACCTCAAAAGTCAA
>JACJUY010001803.1:0-11975 GCA_014220935.1 Platorchestia sp. MABIK
GCCTTGAGTGAACTGCGCCTTGTGTGAACTGCGCCTTGAGTGAACTGCGCCTTGTGTGAACTGCGCCTTGAGTGAACTGCGCCTTGTGTGAACTGCTCATCGGTCGATGAATGGTAGCGGTCCAATGTCAAGTTAGTGATTGTAAAAATGGGTTGATTTTTAAGTGTTGAAATTAATTGGTTTCGGTGGTCTTAGTTTTCTGTTTACTTGAAAACATTTGTTTGTTGTAAATCTCATTTTTATGTTTGGTTTTGAACTTCTTTGTTATTGAGATTTAATTTTCTTTTTTTACGTATGGAGTACATCCAGTATGTTAGTTTACTACCAGGAGTGTATATGAAGCGCATCCAGTATGTTAGTTTACTACCAGGAGTGTATATGAAGTGCATCCAGTATGTTAGTTTACTACCAGCTAGGAGTGTGTTTGAAGTGCATCCAGTATGTTAGTTTACTACCAGGAGTGTATATGAAGTGCATCCAGTATGTTAGTTTACTACCAGGAGTGTATATGAAGTGCATCCAGTATGTTAGTTTACTACCAGGAGTGTATATGAAGTGCATCCAGTATGTTAGTTTACTACCAGGAGTGTATATGAAGTACATCCAGTATGTTAGTTTACTACCAGCTAGGAGTGTGTTTGAAGTACATCCAGTATGTTAGTTTACTACCAGGAGTGTATATGAAGTGCATCCAGTATGTTAGTTTACTACCAGGAGTGTATACGAAGTACATCCAGTATGCTAGTTTACTACCACCAGTTTGATCGCTGGACAGACCAAGTAGCACCGCTGACTGTAGCAAATTATGAAGAAACGTAACCATTTGGTCTCCGTGTGACGGCGGCCAAAAATTTTGTCGTAAAAATAGCTGAAACAGCTGTGATATTTTGTGTCCTTTAAATTTGTTCTCAGCGTTCATAATTGGTTATAGGATTTTTCCGAAATTTCCCAGAAATCTCTAACTTTAAGGACTTAATTACTTGACATTCGTAGTTGCCATGTTATCAAGTTTGCCTGGTCTGCCAATACGGTCCCAAATTTGAAGTTAGCTTCTAAAGCATGGCTTAAAACAGGTAAACTGACTGCAGATTTTTTCTATACCTCCGCTAATAATAATATTCGTTTATGCTCTTTTTATGCTCATCCATGTTACACCATGATAAAAACTGAAAATTTATTCGTTGTTACAAATGAAGGCTTAATAACTGGAAAAGGAAGCCTCTAAATCTGATACTGTCTCCATTACAACAGGTATAATTTGTCGATTTCATGGCATGTTAGACGCATCTTCAGCTGTACTCTGTATCTACGCATGGTATCTGCCATGCGGGTCTGGCATTTGGTATCCATGCCTATCATTCAGTATATTTGCCTGATCCGGTATCAGAATAGGAGGCCAGCATTCGTCTACGGTATCTGGTAAACGTGCATCGTATCCGGTATCCGTGCATGGTATCCGGTAAATGTGCATTATATCCGGTATCCGTGCATGGAATCCGGTATTCGTGCATGGTATCCGGTATCCGTGCATGGTATCCGGTAAACGTGCATGGTATCCGATTTTCGAGCATGGTATCCTGTATACCTGCATAGTATACGGTATCCGTGCATGGTATTCAGTATGCGTACATGGTTTTCAGTGTCCGTGCAAGTAACCATACATGAACGTTGCTCATGTTTTTGACAAGTGTTCTTGGTAGTAGGTACCCGACAGGTAGAAAACTGATTTTTCCTTGGCAGATTCTTGTACTGCATTCATTTCCCTGGAATACATTATGAATCTGTACAGCATCCACTTCTCTAGTCGGACAAAATTGAAAAGTAACTAGCATTTCCTTATCAATCAATAATACAACTAAACTGAAATACAAGTACAAATCAAATTAGGATAGCAGAGAGTGCGCATCGGACTGAGATACCTGGTAAGTACGCAATGAATTGTTATCTCTGACAAGTAATCGACATCAAACTGAGGAGTACTTGACAAATACCTTCACACTGTAGGCTACCAACAAACACTATCACACTGTGGGGTACCAACAAACACCATCACACTGTGGGGTACCAACAGACACCACAGATGCCGAAGTCATCACACCTCAGCGTAAATATTGACGTCGTTACGAGGTGACGGGCCGCCTCCGCTTTCCCTGAGTCTCTATATTACGGTAAAAAAAATCCCGTGTTTTATTCAAGTGAAGTGTCCGGTAAACAGTAGTTGATTTGGAAACGCATTAGTTTGTAAATTTTCAGCGATTGAAATCTGGAATAGATTTCGTTGGAAAAATTAAGATCTTAATTTTGAATTGTCCCTTGTCTAACTTTGAAAATGGAAAATATTTGCCAATGCGAACAAAAAAATTTGCTAAAACACACTGCCAAATGTTTTTATCGATGGACACAATGACTTCTCGAACCCACCTCGCTTTGCTGGCCAGAATTTTGCCATAGAACGCATATCTTGATGAATGGTTTTAACAAGATAACGCTGCATATCACACTGTGCGTGAATCCATTGACTGATTGAAGGTCAATTTCTCACAGGTCAATTTTTCCTTGGTCTGCAAAGTCACCTATTTGTATTCTTTAGCATTTTTTCTCTGGCTTTTCGTAAAAAAGTATTTCGCTGTGCACTGTCTAACATTGCCAAATTGAAAAATAGAGTTCGAAAATTCATTGCGTCCATCGTTGTTTTTTATAACATTTGGCAAATTTTGTCGTTCGTAAATTGATAAATGTGTCGCATCCGGTGGTGACCATTTCCAAAGTTAAACAGGAAACAAAAACAATTTAGATCTTGCTTTTTTCAACTAACCTATTTCAGTTTTTTAGCCATTAATACTTTACAGACCACTACGTTTTTCAATCGGCTACTTTTTTAGCGGACACCCTATAAACTTTAATTTTGTATTCAAAGTGTAGTCAATGTTTACGGGTTTGAAAATCAATAAAGGTGCCATCTAAATTAACGCAGTAAAAATTTCACTTACTAGACTGAAAATACAAGCCAAAGTTTGAATCAAATAATTATTTGAGTAGGAAATTTAACGTTTGTTCACAATTAGCAATGAATTTATCTGATTTCCACAACCATCATAAAGCAATGGAATTGAAACATGCTTCTTGATAGATGGCTAACTGAATGTTGTGCAGCTTCTTTTTGAAACAAGGACGAGATTCAATAATTTGATGGTCTGAAAAGTGCTGGGTTTGCATTGATAAAGCATGTTACTTCTTACTAATTCTCGCGTTTACAAAAATAAATCAAGTATTTTTGTTTACCTACGGTCACATTTATTTTTCCTATTTTGGATTTTTTTCCTAATTCGACAATGAATCAACGGTAGAAATTGTTGGCTAATATGGGCAATAAACGCCTTAATTTGGTGTTCTGGATGTGGAATTTTACGAAGCAAACATCGAATACGAAGTGTTCTCTCAATGAAATGTGATGTTCTGTTCGATAGATTTTTCAATACAATTATTCTTTTAGAAATAATCATCTTCCTATGCTACTAATTTTTTGTTTTATTTCAGCGTGCAGAGTATACGTTTAGTTTGTTCATGATCGATTTGAGCTCGGTGACTTGCAAACTTGCAATACTAGCGCAGCTCAAGTGTGAGTTCGGAGCCGCTGCAAAGATTGTGATTAAAACTTGATCAGAAATTGTGACACTAATTTTGCGAGTGATCTATCAAAATATTATAAGATAATTCAAATCCAGTGCAATACTTGTTTGATTAAAGTGAAATATTGAGAAAAAGTGTTCAAACTTGGGAGAGAGAACTCGTGAATATTTTATGGAAGTGTTGTTCAGCAGCACATCTGCTTCGTGTTTGGTAAGCTTGGAAGGCGCGTTGAATTTTGGTTTCTGTGATTCATAAAGTGGAAGATCGCGCGTGTGTGCGAGGTCTCCTACCTCGCTAACGGAGTGAACATTTGAGGGTCACATTTGTGACGGTGGCTGTGCGACGCACACTGGCACACGTGTGACTCCGACTGTACGCTGACATCTGACACACACCTGACCACGACACTATCGCTACACCTGCACACAGCTGCTGTTGGCTGCAGCTGTGCACCCTCACCAGCGTACATAGCAACTGTATACGGCTGCTGCAGCGCCGCTTCTGGCACGCTCACAGCACTCCGCCACACGCACTCTCGTCGCCCCATAGCCCTCCCACCTCATTCTTCTTGTCGTCAAATATTATTATTAAGTTCAGTTTTCCCTTTCCCTTCGCTTATTGCTCGTTCAAACTGCAGCCAGTTCTGCATTAGGTGAGCGTACGCTAGCTGAAATTCCCTCGTGTGTTTCGCCTAAATTTTTAAAATAAAAACTTTTTTTGCGTCCTAGAATTTCTGTTTCTTCTTGGAGCCTGATTCTCCTTGCTTCTGATCTTACTGTTGTTTTATGATTTCAGTATTTCTTCGTTTCATCCCATAGAACGTGTCTACCGCTTGTGTGACTTGTTTCTTGCTCTACTAATCTTTCCGGGTTGACTTGCTGACATAACACTCTCATCCTACTCTCGTCTCTCCGTGCGACTTGACCACTGATTTTTTTCTCATCGGTGTGAGGTGCCTTCCAATTCATGAACTTGAATTCTGCCTGGCCACGTTTACACGGAGCGTGTTACGGCAAGAATTACATCTGCTCTCGCACAGCAAACATCTTCCCTTAACTCGACCAATACTGACCTACACTGCAGTAGTGACGGGACACCACCTCGACGTTAGTTAACTCTCCCCTCCAGCTGCCAGTCGCCGTGCAGGTGAGTCAGAGCAGCCGGGTTCTCATTGTATGTTACAGGTGTCTAGCATTCTCAGTCTTCGCCTTATTTGAAATATTGTAAAACCTACAATGGATGCAAATGCCTTTTATTTGAGGTTAGTTCGCCCTTGGGTGAATTGTTCGCATTTCGGTGGACGGCAAAGGGTGGACGTACTTCGACAGATTTGCTACTGCTGTAGTGAGCTGTTAACTCTCTTCATAGGGCAAATGGTTACTGTTGCTTACGTTGAAAGTTTGGTGTGATTGTTCATGTTATGGTGTTTTTTTTTGTTTTCTGGATGAATCCATTCAGATCAATAATAATAATAATAATAATAATTATCATGTTTGTCAACATTTTTTTGCAATGGAAGGAAATCCTTGTTTTTTTTTAGAAATGTAAGAAGATTCGTTACGTAGCACAGATACGCGGATCAAGTATACTTTGTACTCGCGCGAGGGTACGCTAAAGGTGTAATGCGAGTACTAATACATGCGCTTTGTTACAAATGACGGTTAAATCTGTCTCCTTGATGAATGTGAGTCTTGCTATGTGATTGTTTTACTCTCCCATTTCTTCCACTTTATGACACATAACTTATATTCAATCAACTCCTGGGAAGCTCCTGAGACGTTTGTCACAGTTTCAGTAGAATTAGATTCACCAACTGCAGTAAGACTGGTGCAGTAGGTGTTGATTTCTTCACCGTCTCCGGCGTGACGAGGTTTGTATAGTTGCAGAACTATACAGTTTATGAACTATACAGTTTGTATAGTTAATTGTAATGAAATTTACGTATCGCGTAAGAGGGTGAAGATTTTATATTTTCTCCATTGTTATGAATCTTTAAGTATTATATCCTGAAATATTGAAAAATAACTAAATGAAAACATTTTTTCTTGACGCTGTTTACTGTGGTCGACTGGGGCTGCACTATAATGATTGCTGGGATTTGTAACTGAAATGATATCATGATTCATTTTTTTTCTCTAACATTGCATTTTATGCATGTCCATTGAAATATTTTAAAAATGTAAAATTAATCTTGTGAATTTCAGACAATACCGGATGTCCCACAAAAATGTTCCAGACTTTTTAATTGATTATATCTCCGCTCTACATTAACAAACTTGAATTGGATTTTTTCCCAATGGAGTGAATTTTGTTTTTCTTTTCGAATAATTTAAGTTATTGAAAATCGTTTAATAATCACTTCACGGCACTACCAATTATACTAGCTGTAATTATAACTAGTATGATTGTGTAATTACACAGTAATTATAAAAAGTTTAATTATAGTAGATATAACTTTAGCTAGTATAATTATTTAGAGCCAACTGCACTAGTTTGAAATCCATGAGCTCTTTTTGCGCCACCCTTTATAATTATATTACAGGCAGTCCTGGTGCACGCTTCTTCATATATGATGATCAGTCTTTCCATTAGCGACTCATATTAGTTCTACAAAGTTTCTTCTAGGTTATTTCAAACTCATAGATGACGGATAGAAGAGACACAAATTCTTAATATTCCCGTTTATATTCCATTGTGATGTACGCGCTGCTAAAATACTTAATCTCAGGCTTCTCCCCTTGCTTACTTGGAAATAGCTCACACGAATGCATTATGGAGTAATACATAATACACGAATGTATTATGTATTACTCCAGCATAACAAACGTTATTTTTGACGACACACGTTCACTAGAGTGTAAAAATTTCTGTGGGATAGGTTTGGCTGTGCATTACATGAAATACACAAATGTGCTTTGGCTGCTGGCATGTACTTGCAAGTCTGACGGCGCCCTAACGACGCTATTCCCAAACTTTTCCGCCGGAGCATGCACGTTTTTCGCCGCCCAAGTAATTAAATTGCTTGCGCGGCGAAAAACTTGCATGCAGGCAGCGAAAAAGTTAGACTGGGTTGAGATGTGTTGTTTTGGCTTTGTTCATTGGTTTGAGGACTCGGGATAACAATGTTGTAAGGACTGGGATGACAATTTTGTACAGACTCGGGATAACAATGTTCACGTGCTACTGTTCTTTGGTTTTTGCGTTGCTTAGCGCTGTTTAGTCTCAATTTCTGCAAAGATTTCACCTCGATCGTCTGGGTGACCTTTTGAAAATTTATTTTAATACGCATTACATGTTGGTCTTATTTCGTTTAAGAGCTTATGTACGCATGAGTATAGTTTAAGTTATTCCGTGTAATGCAGATAATTATGTATGGTATAAATAGTGAACCATACTCGGTTGCAGCTTATATTACATATTGTGTATCGTAGATATCAACGACGCGTCAGAACGCGTCATGTGCAGAATTCGAGTGACTTCCTAAAGTGCGAGTGACTACATAAATGTAAATAAACTCTCGGGAATTACGTACGTATTCAAAAAAAGCACTTGCAGAGCCTGTGTAAAGCCTTCTACAGCTCTAGACCTGATCCTAGCTTGCCACCTAGCAATGACGTCGCACTACTGGTTACATCAATGGCGCCAGTTTTGAAGGAATCGCATTAGTTTTAAAGGATTCGCGCCAGTTTTAAAGCAATCACAATAGAGTCCCAGTTGAAGCAGTTTTTGTCCAAAAAGCTGAATAGTCTTCCGTCCACCATTGACCCTACTGAAAAGCTTTACATTTTTCTCCTGTATTTCGGTACTCAATCCGAGAAACTTAAAGAAGAGCTAAAATCTCTTATGCTTAAATTTTTCAACATTAAATTGCATGTTATTTTTGTCAACTTTTGTATTAGATCGTTTTTCAGTTTCAAGGAAAAACTTCCCGTTGCGATGCGATCCTCAATTGTTTATGAATACAGTTGTGCACAGTGTGCATCCAGGTACATCGGTTGCACCGGTCGTACCCTAGGACAGAGGATCGCAGAGCATAGGGGAGTCAGTTACCGCACAGGTTCAAGGCTAGGACAACCACCCCATTCTGCAATCCGTATTCACGCCGATAACTGTAATTCACTAATCGCATATAATAATTTCTCAATCATAGGTCAGGGGTCAAATTTTAGTGACGTTCGCATTTTAGAATCACTGCATATTTTAAAGGGTAGACCATCTCTGAATGATACATCTAGTTATTTTCCATTGTGCATTTCTATTTAATTTATTATTATCCCATGAACCGTTTGGATCTGTAATTAATCAAATTTATTTCATATCGTGTTTCAGCTGATGATGGGATTTATCCCGAAACGTTCGTTACAAATATGTTTAGAATTTAATTCTTCGCTGTTAATTTTTTAATAACCTAATCTTAATCTTAGATTTTTTCCTCTGACATGGACAGTGTACGCTGCCGATTTACTTATTTTCCCTAATGGAAGAAAATACGTCTGTTTCGTATATGTGTGACATGATGCACAGTCTGTAAGATGAATCATATCATTTCACTGGTGCTGACATTTTTTTCATTCTTGATGTATGAAGGTTTTTTTTATTTGAAGCAGGGTCATAAACGCACGGCAAAATACAAAGATAAATAATTTTGGTGAGCCGAGATGTCACTCGCTACAGCACGTGAGTGCAACTTCTTAAACTTAGTACTAAGTGTTTTTTTAAAAATATCTAGATTATATAAATCTCTCAGGGTGTAGTTCGTATATGGGCTTAACCACGAGTTGAATCAGCATATGGGTAGTATTAAAAGTTGAATCTGTATGTGGGTATAATTAAGAGTTGAACTAAAGTATTCAAGCTAATATAACTCTGAATTGAACTCATACGCAAATGGTAGATTCAATGTTTTGCTAAAACCTCACAATATATGTCAGCGTGTTTTAAATTCAAATCCCTGACAAGTTTTACAATGTAACGAAATTTATGTGCTGCTAACATTTTAAGTCATAATATACGTGTTTTAATTCGTGGTCCACGCCAAAAATTAAGAAACAGGCGATTCCGATAGATCTTCGCCAAAAACCTTCGTCAAAACCTCCAGATTTTGCCCGCATTCTCGTCGCTGCAATCTACCGCTTTGTGCTCAATCTGCTCAGGGGTCTCCCAAGCAGTCGCACTCTTGGACATCGTAATGTCAAGACTGATCGAGAGGGCCAGCAATTACGTAACAGCTGTTATGAGAAATTGTAATGATTATCTCCGTAATCTTACAGCCATATGGCGGTGAGGGGCGAGGACGCGGTCGCAAGATGAGGTACAAGGTCGACATGTGAAGCTCGTTAGCGGCCTGAAATTGGTGCTCCTGCGGCGCTGGTAATGGAGAGATTTTACTGAAATTTTGCTCCAAGTAACGAGAACTCCCGTGTTGTTGCTGGCGTAATACCTGCGTGGGGACACGAGAGCTAAAAACTGCAGAAAGAACAAATGACTTCGTTTGATTAGCAAAAAACGGTAACGAGAACTCATGGATGTAATTGAAGATCAACCAACAAGCGAAAAACGAAAATCTGTAAATTGAGGAAGAGACAAATGCGGCTTGGAGCCTACGTTACAGCGCAGTAAAAAATTTAAAAGGAAATGTGACGACGAGTTAACACGACAACTTTTAAAATGAATGCCATTCTCTTCCAAAGTTGTGATCAACAGCCGCCGCAAATGAAAATAAGAAAAAGAGAAAAAACTGAAAAGAAGAAGAATAAAGTGCATAATTAATGACAAGTAGCGCAATAGAAAACAAACGGCATAATAAAAACAAGCAACCGAAGCGCCGAAAACCGCGAAAATGAAGTTAAAAAAATTGTAAAATTAATGATAAACAACTACGAAAATGATAAACTTGTACAGAGCGGAAGTGAGAGGGAAAATTGAGAGCTGCCTTGGCTCAAATTGAGCATCAATGGGTGATGCTCAGGTGACATGATCCCTTCCACTCAGAATGACTTTGGGGGAAGTGAAGGAATTGAAGTAGTAGGACTAGCTCAACAAACTATTTATCAGCGTATCACTGCTGCAGTCATTTCATCTTTGTTTTTATAAATTCAAAGTTTACACCATAACGGAAATTTTATGGAGTACTGACCACATCGAGCAGCGGTCCTGAAGGTTGCGCTGGGGTTAACCACTTTCGAAAACATCTTCCTAAAATTAACAATTTTTGAAAAAATTAATACGTAATGTAAAATTTTGAGTGATGAGCTGACGTTAGCGGCAGCCGAGCTGAGGTCGGGCGTCGGAGGCTGAAGCGTGATGACTTAAACGGAGGCTGAAGCATGACGACTTAAACGGAGGCTGAAGCACGATGACTTGAACGGAGGCTGAAGCGTGATGACTTTAACGAAGGCTGAAGCGTGATGACTTTAACGAAGGCTGAAGCGTGATAACTTGAACGGAGGCTGAAGCATGATGACTTAAACGGAGGCTGAAGCATGATGACTTGAACGGAGGCTGAAACGTAAGAACTATTTCGGAGGCTGAGCGTAACGATGTAAACGGAGGCTAAAATTGGCAGACTTGAGTGAAATGTTAACCTTGAAAACTTGATTGAAGGTTAAAACAGGAAAACTTAAAGAGCGTCTGGGCACGAAAACTCAAACGGAGTCTGAAGCGTATAAACTCGAGCAGAAGCTAAAACGTTAGAACTGAGACGGAGACTGAAAAGTTAAACTTCGGATGGAGGCTAGAACAGTAAAACTTGAATAAAGGATAAAACATAAAAACTTCAACGAAGGTGTAAATGGAAGACGAAAGTGGAAGCGAACACGTGTAAAAAACTAGCGCACCGCCATAGAAAAGAACGGGAATCGACAATGACCAAAATATTGCCCTGGGTCAGTGTTTTTCGTTGGCTCGAGTACAGAGCTTCCGCGGTCGACAGGTGGAGACCACAGAACAACTGGACGGCGATGCGTTTCTGAAACGAAAAATTTGCATTCTGCGTTTCTCTTTCGTAAAGCCACGAGGAAAGCAAACGAGGTGCAAATGACCGCCTTCTGAGGGCAATTATTTTCACCATTGATGCATCGTTTGCAGGAGCTGATCTCGACCTGCATTCATGAATCTTGTCCGACCGTCTGCCTGCCTCCAGTGACGGCAAAAAGTTGACTTCTGTTGCGGCTTGTCAAGGTCGCGCCAAGGTGTACCGAGTGTTGCGTGGTGTTGCGTGGTGGTGTTACGTGGTGGTGCGGTGTGGAGGTGCTGCGGGGTGGTTCTTCGTGGTTGTGCTGCGTGGAGGTGCTGTGTGGCGGTGTTGCGTGGTGGTGTTGCGTGGTGGTGCTGCTTCCATTTTAAAAACGTCAATCCCTCCCATCTCCCTTTCAGTCCCGTACTATGAACACGCCACCACGACTCTCGTATTGATGCAAGAACTGCTGTGTATATTGAACATCTCGTGCGATATGCAGCTCAGGTTTTGAAGTCCCAGAGCGCTGTTTACTCCAACGTAGCTGTCACGCGCCCTGTCGCGCTGCCAAGACCTTCGTCTGCACGCACAGTTGCCGCGACCTACTATAGGGACTTCTCTAGCGAAGAATTCTTTGTTCTTTTGTATAATACCTACATTTTGTTCGTGATCAACGCCTCTTCTCATGTTCTTTTGAGTTTACCAAAAGAAATATGAAGTATATATGGTTCAGTGTATATGTATATTCAATGTATGTGTATATTCAGTAAATTCTGTTCAATGTGTAACACGTGATGTCATTTTAACGTATTTTGCTAATATTTTTGCTCTTGTGTGAGGAAGACTTCGGTGAACGCATTGTTCACGCGTTTATCGAAATCCAATGACATTCAAGGGAATGAAAGCATGTAAATCGGATTTTTTAATGATAGACTTATTTTACGATTTGATTAGTGTTACTGATGCAGCTAATAAACTTGAATCTTTGTGAACATACATTTAAAGCAATCCCTTAAATTCATCAAAGTTGATTGATCACTATCGCAAAATTCTGTCTCGTGATCAAGTCATGAGATGCACGCAGCACGCGAGGGGAGCGGCTGCTGCGTTCTGAAACTCGGGCTTGTGCGCGATCGTTTTGCGGTGACGGATACTCCCGAGTACAGCCCTTACAGAATGAAAAATATCGTGGATACGTAATGCAAGCATACACGAACAAAAGGTTCGTGGATGTCAAGTGAGCCCGAACAATAGGTGTGTGGATATCAGGTGCGCACGAATAAAAGGTTTGTGGATGTCAGGTGCGCACAACACAGGTATCGTGGATGTCAGGTGCGCACAACACAGGTGTCGTGGATGTCAGGTGCGCACAACACAGGTGTCGTGGATG
>JACJUY010001803.1:20553-37163 GCA_014220935.1 Platorchestia sp. MABIK
GTGATTTATTGAACAATGTCGGAGTCTTATTTGTTCATAAAGTTACGATACCCTATGTAGTGCTTCAAATAAAAGTAGCATCAACAAACCGTTTAATAACATGTACTGGCTGTAACTATACTGCGTTTGCCAGAAAACGTGTCAAATCATCGGACCGCACTTATGCGAAATAATTACTTTCTTCTGTTGAACCAAATATCCTGGTGCCTGCGCGCGAAGATTGATCCCTGTGAATGGGACTCTTATTTCTCGTTAATTGCTACTTTATGCCTGTGAATGATTGGTGTATGACGGCGAGAGACTTGGTTAGCAGCTCGAGAATGGGCCACTCGGCTCGTTTCTGTTGCCATATTCTGCGCTATTCCAGTCTAATGGCTGCCATAACAACAGCAATGTTAGCGTGCACCGGAGCTGACTGCGAACTTCGGTATGTCCAATACCAGCGCTGCTGGCGCTAAAACATTAGCTGCAGCGAGTGAGGGCAGTGCGCATAATAATTGTATATTCATTGAGGAATGCTGTAAATAAGCCTTGTGTGTGTATTAATTATTGCAGTAGTATTCTCGTTTAAAGACTTAAAAAACTAGAGCTGCGTCGTGTGAATAAGGCGTATGTGAAGTATGAATTCTACGAACATTTTTGTTTTAATTAGACCTGCGATTTTGTAGGATGTAAGGAAAACCTGCGATGTCGTTAGAATTAGACTTGTGATACAGTGAGAGGTTGGTTTCAGTTGAGCTAAAAAATGAACATTCATTCAAACGTGCTTCGCGGGAGTTGCTCATTTTAGCGGCCTGTGTGTTCTGCATATTCATTACAAGTTATACAACAGTCGTGACTGCAAAAATTGAGATGATTTACTAACACACATCTTTAGCATCGACAATAATAGAAAGATCAAAGAGGGACTGCATCGAAGTGAATACGCATCAGGGGGCAAAGCACAGACACTAGGTTTAGGTCAGCCAGCTTTGTGTATCTTATGCCGCTGGGACTGGCTTCCACTTGGGGGATATTCTTAAGTTATTTCAGTTATACTGTAGATAGGCCTTCGGGACTTCTAGTTTTCATTCTCCCTTTGCTTCTACCAGGTTTGATGCCATCTTCGCTATCTTTTTTTTATCTTTTCTTTCTTGTCTTTCCTAAGTTGTTGTTTCTAAAACCAGTATTCCCTGTGTGGGGTTTCATGCCATCTTCGCTATTTTTTCTTCATCTTTTCTTCCTCGGTCTGCCTAAGCTTTCGTTTCTAGTTCCCTGCGCGGCAATCCACCTTTTGCATAGAATGCCCGTTTATTGCAGTCCATACTGGATGGTCCTTTCTCTCCGCTCTCTTGAGATCAATTTTGTTGTGACTAAGGAATCTTAAGCTAAATAAAATATAATAATGATAACGAATATTCATTTTCATACTGCGTTGTTTAGACTGCCTTAACGTCTCTCATTTGACGTACCATGTGGCGGTCTTTCATGACAGTCTTGCTATTCAGCGTTATAACTTGGCGATGTGAGGCGGTGGTGTGGGGGCCACTCAGCGCGCTGCAGAACTGAGCGTTGTTTCAAATGCGGTGCTTTAGAACGCGTCTGCGATACTGCAATGAGCAGCAACGGCATTGGCGCTGCGTATTTGGGGCGAATGATTTCTTGATTGCTTGCTCCACTTGTGGACAACCGCATCACTGGCGAAGTGGGGCACGAAGCCAGAGATTCGGTGTGTGTTTAGTGCTTGTGTAGCGTGTGTGAAATGAGTCAGCAGTGTGTGTGTAGCGTGTGTCAGACATGAACTGCAATGCAAGACGCTGTGTGTCGGCACAAATTAGAGGGCTCTACCATCGACAGTAGGCGTTCTTCTCAAGTAGATTGGTGTTATTTGTGGAAATCCCACTCGTTTATAAGAACCGTAGCATCTCGCTGCAGAATCTCCTAGACTTGTTGAAGGAAACTTACATATTTTAGTCTCGTACTCACGTGCAGGATTTGTATTTTATTTGACTATTTTTTTACCTCCAGTGGAGGTCAGCTTACTGAGCGGCAGATATCTTAAATTACCTTCGTCGCAATAAGGTCATTGCTCAATTTTTGACCCTAGTGTTGTGTTGCGACCACCGGAACATTGGCTTCATTGCAGACCGTGTGCTGCAATTGCGATCCTTTGTACACTGTCACACATATTACATATAACGAATAGCATGCAAGTATTTCGCCATTCAACATTCTGCTATTCACAAACAAGTACGAATAAAATTTCATGAATGTATGGGAGCCGTCAAAGCAGCGCGGGTGACAACGATGTCATTCCAATATGGCCGCTCGAACGCCTGGCGTAATTGGCTGAATCAATCACTCCGCGCCGTGGAGTTTGTGGCCGAGTTGAGGACTTGCAGCCGCCTGAGAATTATACACTGTGATTTTAGGCAAATGAACGCTGATTGTGAAGGAGACCTTCAGAACTTTCAGTGGTTATATAGAGATTTTCGAAACTTGCTGTGTGTTTATGGAGGAAACTTTCGAAATTTCCAATGGCCACGAAAGATATTTTCGAAACTTGTGGTGTGTTTATGAAGGAAACGTTCAAAATTTTCTGTGATGAGGAAAGAGAGTTTCCAAACTTGTGGTGTGTTGTGTAAAAATCTCTCGAAACTTTCAGTAGTTAGAGAAGAGACTTTCGAAACTTGCGATGTGTTTACGAAATGGACTTTTGAAACTTTCAGGTTGTCTACGAAGGAGATTTTCGAAACGTTTAGTTTGTTTATGAAGATTTTTGAAACTCCCTGTTTATTTGAAACTCCCTGAAGGAGATTTTTGAATCTTGATCTGTGTTTATGAAAGTGGCTTTTGAAATCTACGGTAAGTGAATGAAGGAGACTTACGTAACTTGCATTGTGCATTTGATGAAGACTTTTGAATCTCACATTTCACTGAATTTTGATCGTTTTTCCGAAAAAATGGAACAATTTGGTGCGATTTGAACGCCTAATATTTACTGGAAAAGATTTATGAATGAGTCGATGAAATAAGAATTGAAACTACGTCCCAGTCTAACTTCTTCGCCGCCTGCATGCATGTTTTTCGCCGCCTTAGCGATTTAAGCGATTAAATCGCTTAGGCGGCGAAAAACATGCAGCGAAATAGTTAGACTGGGGTGTTACGGAAATAATGACTAGTGTTGGAACAAGTTAAGAATGACTCGCATAGAATTTAATCAGTTTATTTAGAAGTATTCTTCGGCCATACGGCGCGTCGCAGTTCTCCAAGTCAACGGGAACGAGAAACGAGAACAAACAACTTGCGAGCGCAAACGTACCAACACAACTGAGAAAATTTTCACCAGATTAACGATCTACTAATGAACTAGGTTTATCTAATATTGAAAGCATGACAGCAGATTATACTCTGTATTTCAAACATTAACTCTTACCGAGAAAAGAAACATAGGATTAAACTTTATTTTTCTTTGCTCTTTCCGACAAGGTGATGACATTTAAAAAGCCAGCAACACACGCAGATGCAGCAGAGGCAGAAGAGGATTAGATTGACGGTAGATTCTTCCTAAAGAAGAGTAAAGAAGTTTAGTTCGTAGAAATCAGCGAATAGGTCACTCTTCATCAATTATCAATTTCGTTCATGTGGCAAATTTCGTCACATGCTCACTTAATTTTATGCCGAAGAAGTGCCCTACGGCTTTTAGAGAATTTAAGAGGAAATCAGTGTGAGGTGCCAGTCCAGAGTAGGCATGCCATTACTAGGGTTATGAATTACCCTAATCTACTCAAGCAGTTAAATGGCCTTAAGGCACGGTTAAGGATAATTGGCCCTTGAACACGTTAAGGTTTCAGGTTAAATGGCCCTTGCGCAAGTTAAGGTTTAAGGACAACTGGCCCTTGAGCAAGTTAAGGTCTAAGGACAACTGGCCCTTGAGCAAGTTAAGGTCTAAGGTTATTTGGCCCTTGGGCACGTTATGGTTTAAGGTTAATTGGCCCTTGGGCACGTCAAGGTTTAAGGTTAATTGGCCCTTGGGCACGTTAAGGTTTAAGGTTAATTGGCCCTTGGGCACGTTAAGGCTTAAGGTTAATTGGCCCTTGGGCACGTTAAGGCTTAAGGTTGAGGTTAAGGTTTTTAGGTCAACACACCATCAAGGCAAAACCTTGAAGGCCCTCTACGGGCGTTACTATAGAACTAATCACTGGACTGGTCAGGAGCTCATACATGCATAACGAAAAATAATCAAAAAGAATTAATAACGGCGCCGTTAAAAACAAAAATGTAAGTGAAAGAAAAGTGACATAATAACAGAAGAGCACAACGGCGCTTGCTGCCGAGATCTTTCTCATTGCCTGACTGCTTTATTATGAAGACCATGTTCGAAGTGGGAAATGTTGGCACCGAGAGGTCTTCATAGGGCGTTCTAAATTTTCTCACACTAGCAAAAAGAGATCTTTGACATGAACGAGAAAATGAGGTATAAATAGGTAGGATTTTAGCAACTGGTAACAACGTTGGAATATTAATGACCTAAAATATAGAGCTTAAAACAACTGATGGTGCAGTAGGTGGTGTGAAATAACTTGGAGAAACGCTGGAGATCATAATGTGGCCAATCACTGAGCGTGATAACCTTTTTCTGTGATGGTTCTTCCAGTAAACACAATTGTGACATTCGGAGCGTGGCGCTTGTGACACCAGCAGCACATGACACATTCTGGACACACACATGTCGAACACCAGCAGTTCGGACTCAATGTCACGTGTGGCGTTGCTTCAGACGTGTTCAAGCACGGAATTAAGAGATCGTATTTCTTTAGGGTGATCGTGTTGAGTTGAACAGAGCCTCCTTGTCGTGCTGCCGTAGTTATTTGTGGCATCCTCACCCCTCTGTGACCCTCTTAGAATGTGCGGTGTGATGTGTACAGCCCCTCTACAGCACCATCTCTGATGTGATGTGTACAGCCCCTCGATAGCTACAGCTCTGCGTTAGAATGTGCCGTGTGATGTGTACAGCCCCTCGATAGCTACAGCTCTGCGTTAGAATGTGCGGTGTGATGTGTACAGCCCCTCTGCAACTTCATCTCTGCCTTAGAATGTGCGGTGTGATGTGTACAGCCCCTCTACAATACCAACTCTCATGTGATGTGTACTGCCCCTCTAAAACACACGCGCCACTTTAGAATACGTCATGTGATGTGTACAGCTCCTCTACAAAACATGCTCCACTTCAGAATACGTCATGTTATGTGTTCAGCTCCTGTACAACCCATGCTCTGCTTCAGAATACTTCATGTGATGCGTATAGCTCCTGTACAACACCAAGTCTGCCTTAGAATATGTTACGCAATGGAAAATCGTTTGGCCGTTTCAACTGTAATAAAAACGACTTAGCGCCCAAAAAATGCCTATTATTGCGTCTGAGCAAGGCTAACGTCTGGCCTTCATCGTCATTGAAACGAATTGAAAATTACTCAGATTATTAACTCTGCTTCTAATTCTTCATGCTATGATATTTCTACCCATTACCTACTTTTTCCTGTGCTTGCTACCAGTCAATCTACAAAAAGGCATTGCTCTGCTCTATTCCGTCAATTATTTTCGAGATTGATCATTAAGGATAGGTGTATAAGAATACTTACTATTCTACTTTATAACTGTTTCCAAGCCTCCTCTTCCGTTAGATCACAGCGTCTTTGTTAAGCACCTGTCTTGGATCACAACCTCTACATTAGGTCTTTAGGATCCCGCGACTTCGAATACTTCGTTATAATTTTCCGCTTCTCACAAGTCATGAAAATGACTGCATTTGTGAGATGCTCTGATCTTCATTCATCGTACGTACCCTGTAAAAATTAACAGCTTATTTCTCGTGCAAAGCGCTTTCAATTTTTACCAATACATCGAAAGTGCTAACAAATTACTTTATTTTCCGTAAAGTTTCGCAGTTTTCACTGAAGACCTTGATGTGAACGTGGCAAAAGCTGTACCGATTTGCATGCTTATACCCGGTACAAAGTTTTGGCTTCGTAGAGGCTCACATTCCATGAACTTCTCTCGGCAAAATGCTCGGGGAGTTGTGCGAGTCTGCTGTCCTTTGCTCTGATTGGATCGCGTCTTGAGGACTTAGCCCTTTCCTGAGAGGAACTCAACAGCCCACTGCGGAGTCAGTTTGTCATTTCACACATGGGATTGTTGTGAGTTGGTTTTTGTTGTTCTCTTTTCGAGTTCAGCTTTACTGATTCACAAAAGTGAGGCTGGTGTTTTACGCGCCTAGGATTGCGCCACTGTTTTCATTATTTCACTTGTTTTGAAATCTTCGCGGCCGTCGTTCAAGCTCTCGGTTTGCAGCATTAATTTTCAAATTACATAATTGTAACATTCTTTTTTAAAGAGGCATGGATCGAGCATGATAAGTGGCGAGTAAGAGAAGCATGCCTGAAGGAAGGACACAAACGTACGTGGGCTGCAAACGTCATGCAGTGAACACGAGTGGGACCACAAATCTTCGTTTCTAGCATTTTCCTGCCGTACTTTATCCTTTTTTAAGAGCGGTCTTGGGTTGTCCGTTGATAAAGTCCACCCAGAGGTAAGCTTTCGACGAA
Source organism: Platorchestia sp. MABIK (assembly GCA_014220935.1). Lineage (NCBI taxonomy): Eukaryota > Metazoa > Arthropoda > Malacostraca > Amphipoda > Talitridae > Platorchestia > Platorchestia sp. MABIK. The sequence goes on from JACJUY010001803.1 coordinate 27,138, forward strand.
AAATCACTCCAGATGATAATTAGAGCGGTGTTGCTAAGCTGTAGCATTTAGAACAATTTTTATCAGAGCGACACAGATACGCTGTAGCATTCAAAACCTCTAATAAAATGCTTAAATTAAAGTTTTTAGTCGAGTGTGGTGACCGGCTGGCGTGCCTGACACTTTTATTTCGATCACTTGACGTTGATACCAATGCAATCTTGCATGAGAAAATATCACTCGACCAAACTCGTGTTTACATCACAGGAAAGTTTTACTGAGGAAACTCGTGATTGATTTTCAAATTTGTGTGCTTCAGAGTTTCATCATACGTTAATTTTTCATAGCTAGATGACATGACCTAAATAAAGAGCAATGAGCTCTTCACTCTATGTATTTAGGATAGATTGCACTGTAGGCGTGTTGCGTAGAGAGCTAGTGAACTTAACAAATTCCAATAGGGTCTCTCTCATTTATGAATTCTAGTTTGCCTTTTTAGACTATTTATTTATGTCGTACGTATTAATGAGTGGATTTATTGCTCAAGGCTTCCAAAATGTTTTATTTTTAAGTTACAGAGGAGATTTAGAAAATTGGAATTATTGACAATTTGATGCTGTTTGTTGAAGCTGGTGGTAAGGAAGACCATTGAATATTTTTAAAAAAAGCTAACAGTTCTACGAATGAATCCACCAATTGCTGGATTTCTGTAAACATGCCTGTGCCGTTAGGAAATGTAGTCTTGCTGAATGTGTCTTCGAAACAAGATTGCTTGTCTGTAGTTGCCACTGCCGGATTGCTAGTCTTACCTTCACTTTACGATTGCTGCACTACTGTCATCCATATGAGATTGCTGGTCTGCAATTTACAGTCTACGGTTACTGCTTTAGCCTCACGTGGAATTGTTAATGTAGCTTCTGTGGAAGAGGGTCGTTCAGATTTCTGGCAAAAGATTGCTGGTCTAGCTACCCGAGTAAGAACCCTGATATAGTCTCCAGAATAAGATTGCCTGTCTGGCCTCCAAGATAAGGTTGTAGGTCTAGTCGAAAGGAGCTGATCCCTCTTCCAGAATAAGATTGCCGGTCTGGTCTCTAAAATAAGATTGCCTGTGTAGCCTCCAGAACAAGATTGGCTGTCTAGCTTCCAAAATAAGGAGGCCGGTCTAGCATCCAGAATAAGGTTCCTGTGTAGCCTCCAAAGTTAGGACTGCAGGTCTAGCCTCCAGAATAAGATTGTCTGTGTAGCCTCCAAAGTAGGACTGCAGGTCTAGCCTCCAGAATAAGATTGTCTGTGTAGCCTCCAAAGTAGGACTGCAGGTCTAGCCTCCAGAATAAGGTTGCCTGTGTAGCCTCCAAAGTAGGACTGCAGGTCTAGCATCCAGAATAAGGTTGCCTGTGTAGCCTCCAAAGTAGGACTGCAGGTCTAGTCTCCAGAATAAAGTTGCTTGTGTAGCCTGCAAAGTAGGACTGCAGGTCTAGCCTCCAGAATAAGATTGTCTGTGTAGCCTCCAAAATAGGACTGCAGGTCTAGCCTCCAGAATAAGATTGTCTGTGTAGCCTCCAAAGTAGTACTGCAGGTCTAGCCTCCAGAATAAGATTACCTGTGTAGCCTCCAAAATAGGACTGCAGGTTTAGCCTCCAGCACGAGGTTATTGACCTCGCTGACGTCTGTAGAGACGCGAGGGCCCCAGAAGCTCAGGTGAGGGTCGAGCACTTACCTTGTTGATAAACAATCATATCCTCGAATGGCATTGGGACAAAACTCTCCAAATATTTATTGAAGGGAAAACTGCGGCGAGGCTTGCACTACGGCCGATGTGTTGAGGCGCGGGAGGTAAGTGTGACTAAACTGCTTGCGTGACTCTCCAACGTGACGCATTTACCTCCCTGCGTTGTCTCGGGCTGCCGTTCTTTCTGTAGGACTGACCAAACTTAGGGCTGGTCAAAACTGAGCGTAGGGCCGGCTAAACTTAATGTAGGGATGGCCATAACTGAATGTAGGGCTGGCTAACTATGTGTAGGCCGGGATGGCCAAAACTGAACGTAAGGCTGGCTAAACTATGTGTAGGCCGGGATGGCCAAAACTGAACGTAAGGCTGGGTAAACTAAACGTGGGCTGGCCAAAACTGATCGTACAGCTGGCCAAAACTAAAAGTAGATCTAAATAAATATTTTGATGCATTTTGTCGCAGCAAGTGTTGGGTTTCATGCCAGCATTCCTAGAACTCGAGTTGAAATTTATGGCGCTGCTGCGGGGCGCAGCTGAAGCTAGTATTTCAGTTTTACATAACAGAATTATTAATGCTAACCAAACGACGTGGAGACTCAAGCAAAAAGTTGTTGTAATATAAATAAACGTTTCGTGTTCCCAGCCATCATCAGCTGGCGAAAAGGCAAAAATATATAGAAACTTTTAGGTATCAACTTCGCAGGAACAACGGAAAGTAATAGTTTCTAATATGAACGCTTGAGAAAACCCATTTTTAAAGTAAAAAATTGGTAATTTCTGAAGAAAATGCATGAGAAAACCAATTTTTGCTGTACGACATCAATAATTTCTGACAAGAAAGCTGGAGAAAATCCATTTCTGCAGTACGAAATAAATAATTTCTGACTAGAAAGCTGGAGAAAATCCATTTCTGCAGTACGAAATCAATAATTTCTGATAAGAACGCTTGAGAAAATTAATTTCTGCAGTACGAAATCAATAATTTCTGACTAGAAAACTTGAGAAGATCCATTTTTGCAGTACGAAACCTTGCCTCTGATACATCACTCAATTCTAGTCAGCTTGCAATACTTGGGCGCCCATCGAACTTTTTAGAACCTTTAAATGTTACAATATTTAGATCTTTAAAATCAAATCGTCTCGCAACAACTAGCAGAATTAAATTGAAATTTTGTTGCCGCATAGCATTCTTAGCGTTCTTTTTGTTTTAAGTATTTGTCAAAAATTCTTACTTGTCGATGTTCCTGTGTAAAGTAAATTTTCACAATTTTCGACATTTTTCAGACTTTGAACTTGCTGATGATGGGTAGAAATCCGAAAACTCCTATTCATTATGATGAATTTTAACTTGTTCTTCCTTGCTCAGTTTGCATAATGACTATGGAAGATTCCATCTAATTTACTGAAAAGAATTATTTTATATGTTTTTTGTTTCTAATGAAAAGTACCAGCTCGAAAGTTAACTTTGAACTTTCCACTCCAAATTCAAGGTATGATTAAGCTAAATTGACGAACCTTCTTTGAAATTGAGTTGTACTAACAGACGTAAATCAAGTTGAATTCCACGACAAAGCCAGACTTGGGCGTTACCAAACCTAGCTGAGGTAAAATAAAGAGCAAATCTACTTTTATTTCGTAGTGTGTGTTCACGATTTGTTCGCTCGTTGAGGTATGGCTTAGGCATAGCTGCCACAGGTACGTCTGGCTGAGATACAGGATGTTTGCCACAGGTACGTCTGGCTGAGATACAGGATGTCTGCCACAGGTACTGCATCTGCCCCAGGTGCAGCACTTGCAGACGCAGATACTTCTGAATCAAGTTTAGTTTTCTTCGAGGCTTACAGGCCGTGATGTTGAAATTCCCTAAGGACGAATTTACTTCAGTCGTGAGGTTTCTAAGGGAAAGTTCACGGCTGAAGGAAAGTTTGCAAAAGAGACAGTGCTCAGCTAGGTGGACCGGTGCTATGCAGCGAGTTGACCAACTTACAAAGAAGAAGTTCGCTGCTTCTGCAGTGCTGAATACAGAGTGTATCCTATGGCAACGTATCCAAACTCTGTCAAAACATCCATAGTTCTTTCAAATGTTTGCTGGAGTGAAGTTTGTTTTTCTGTGAAGGCTTTTGTCTATCGTTCAATTGAGGACCGCACGGTCAGAGAGCATAGAGATGGAAAGAAGCACTCGTTGATATCTACGTCAGAGTCAACACTTCGCGCTTTTCAGTCCGCAAATTGCAACATTGAGAAGAGGCCGGTCCAAATGGGGCTATTTTTAAGGCCCTCATTTCCCTTGATTAATTAGTCTATAAATGTGTTCGACGGATTTGCCGCTACTTCATAAGTGTGTTACAAAACGACTTCATTACTACTTTTAATTTTACAAAAAGTTGTGCGACCGGAAAAAGTTCTAACTGGTTTAAAAAACAAAAAAATGCGCACAAAATGGCCAGCTGACGTCACGATGACGTCAATTGTTACGCCACATTTAAAAAAATACGCTATAAGTCGTTCAGGTTAAGTCCTTTTAGCTAAACAAAAATCCTAAACACTTCAATTTTAGGCCTGTGATTCCTAAAGCAATGCCCTCATTGCCCTAGAGTCCCCAAATGTGTAGTTTACGAAATGCTGAGTTTCATTTTCATATCCTTGTTGAACTCATGAAGTGTTATAATGTATTGATGTTTTCAGAGTGCTTGCACGTGATGTTAATTAGAGATTGATGAGCTCCTCAGTTCCGGCAGTGAGGCTACAGATGTCAACATTCGTGAAGATCAAATGTATTCGAGATTGGTCTCTGGGTTCAGTTTCGGGGTTTACTGTCGTGGGTTCGTATGCCCGTGAGGGTTCGTTGTTGAACATCACCAACCATTGATAAATTGAGGACTTACGAGTTTAATTAATAACAAAACTCGTTCTAAGGGCCCTCAAGCGAGGGTCGCAGTCTTGTTGTCTTGTGGTTGGACGTATTCCCTCCTCCTCCGTACTCGCCTTATCGGTCACCGATAAATTCCGAAATTGTACTTGTCTGTTTCCTTATTAACCTCACGACTCGCATCAACCACAAATGAAACATGCGCGTTGAAAACTAGACTAGCGCTACCGAGTTGTTCATACACTGACGAAGTAAGAGCTGGATGTAAAGGTTAAATTTATGCGCCAACATCTAGCCGTTAATTAATGAAACTGTACATCTTAAAAGTACTTCCACAAATTTCTAGACTTCGATCTCCGGTGGCAGCAACCTTCCCTCCTTAATTTTAACGAATTAACGAAGAGAGAAGTTGAGAAAATTACGAGAAGTCTCCCTACATTCACACCAACTTACTGTTTTTATGCGTTGGGGATCTTTTATGAGAACACACCTTGTGCATAGATTTCTCGTTCCCTCGATTCCATAGTAAAATGAAAATTTCATCCTTTCCTTTTACGAAACATCTCTGTTGTGGTTAAGGAGGCTTAAGCTATCTTATCTGATCGACTCCATTTAATCCAAACGAGTATGAGTAATACAAATATGAGTTATACGAGTATGAGCAATACGAGCATGAGCAACACGAGTATGAGCAACACGAGTATAAGTAACACGCGTGTAACACTCAACCATAACAGCACGGGCAGAGAAAGACCAACAAAGGTCAAACGGACACTCGAGTGCACGCTGAAACCCCCTGCATTGTGATGAGGTTGAGCGACCAGGAGCGGGAGCAGCACATGCAGACGACCTCATCAGTCTGTTAACTCGTTTTTGAGCTGACAACTTGAGATTAAATGCCTCGTCGAGTCGGAGTCTTGCATTAGTTACGCCCACGCTGCTGCTGGGTGACTGGGCTTGACCGTGTGAGCGTTTGGATACGATTCGCGACTGGTGGTGGAGTGCCGATTTTGTTTTTAACTTCCAGGCTCTTTGGAACGTAGCATTTGCATCTGTTTGATGTTCTATCTACTGTATATATATTCATTCGTACCAGGAAAAGTAGCCTTCCCATGCATATACTTGTCTAACATTCACATTTTTGGTGGCTCCACGCACGGCAGCGAAACGTCAACACTGAGGTATTCAACACGTTCACCGCATTGGGTTATACTGAACTTCTACATTCAAGTTAAATTAAGAGTATTGTGGATGCAATTTTGGAAATAGCACACATTCACTGGATCGTGCCTTCATTTAATTTTGATTGAGTAAAAATGAAAATTAAGTTTGTGACCACTGGTCGGGCATTGTGAAAATTCCCTCCGTGTACACAGGCGGTTCCCGTCGCGGTCAAAACGTTAAATGCCTTCTGTAACTTCAGCAGAAACAGAAACTCTGAGCAATGGGCGTCTTCATCAAGGCACGCTGCCCGAATCACTTTAGGTGTTTAAAAATTTTTTACCAAATGCAAACGCATTCAGTTTTAAGAAAAGTTTGCGATTGATCTCATTGTATTTCCCATCATCTTAGCTGTGCTCGACCAATTACAGCGCTATTTACACTGTGAAGGTTGGTTTTGATTGCTCTTGCAGTGCACTTGTGTTGACTTTCTTTGTGAAGAGTAGGTCGGTAGTACAGAGTAGTGTATTGGTGCACTTTCGACTGTACAATTGCGTACAAACTGTATAGACTGTTAGAACCTTGGATGTGGTAATGTTTAAACAAATATGTATTCACACGTGCATAATAATGTGTAGAGAGGCAGCTACGAAATTACCTCTACGTACTCACACTGACAGACACGCAGTAGTGCTTGGTAGCTGTATCTTAGATACTGTGCAGTTCCCTTGGCATTCAAAGCTATGACACTCACCCTGATGATCTTCCACAAAATGTTGACTGTAAAATAAACTCAGTTGTTCCTTAGAGCTTTGGGTTTGAACACTGCGTCTCTAGTTTGATACCCTGACCCTGCAGCCTTTATTTAATAGAACATTTGATTCATTTTCTACGGAACTAAAAGGTATCTTTTCGAGTGCTTCCGTTATTTCGAGTGCTCTCTCTAGGTATAAATATACTGTATATTAAAGTGTTTTCATTCGGGTAAACGTTAACGTACCGGATTTTGCAGCCTCTTCATATGTGTGTTACATGCAGGACCGACTAATACCACATGCTGGAAAGAAACATCCTAGTGGTTTTGCTTCATAAAGTAATGTTCCTAAGTTCGACGTTCAACATGTAAATTAGGAGGGTTAGTTAAACATTCCGTTATGTCGTGCATCAAGTAGTCAAAGATGAGTTGGTAACATTGCGAGATACCCACCGAATGTGTCTGGCAAATATACGGGGCAGGCCTTAGTTCAGTTGAGTTCAGATATGCACTATACACCAGCACTTGAGCCCCAAATATTATTTGTTGCATCTTATTAACATTTTCATGAAGTATTTTACTAGATGGAGAATTTGACGAGTACAGCCGTGCTCAACAAATAATGTCAGCTTTGTAACTGCAGTTGAGAACAATTTATTTTAGAACTACCTTCTTCAAAACCTCTTAAGAGGCATGCGATCATAGGCGATAGGTTCGAGTTGGGATTACTAGCCTATGTTGTGAGGAACAGAGGAAAGCTGTAAAGTTACCTCAGCTATAGATAGGCCTACGGGATTTCTATCTTTCGTGTCTACTTTGCAATTTTCAGTTTGAATGAGTTCTTCGCTCTCTATTCTCTGTTTTTTCTTCTTCTCCCTACCTAACTTGTTTCTGTGCTCACGGTAGCCTGCGTGGAAACACACCTTGTGCATCGATTCCACGTTTTCCGTAGCTTGTACTAAAATAAAAGTCTACGCTCTCTTCTTTGTAAAAACATCTTTGTAATGGAAACTAACCCTTAAATCAACTACTATTTTATGTTTATCATTCAATAATACAACAAAGAAAACTAATTTTTCGTCGTTTATCTTATAACTGGAAGGTTACATCGACGTAAATTTTTCGTAGTTCTGCCGCCGTCGTTTCGCCGCCATGGGAAGCGGGACGAGGTGAGCAAACAGCCATCGCTGTGGTGTCCGGTTGCAGCAGCAGCAGCGCGTTGGGCGGTCGCCATCGTTGTGAGGCGGGTGGAACGCGCGGACTGTGGGCCGAGTGACAGTACTGAGCGTCGTTTTCGAATATCAGCGATCCATAACTTCAAAATATTCACTATAACCGCACTCAAATTACTATAATGTTGAAAAAATCACTATAACCGCAAAAACATGAGTATAATTTTGAAAGATTTACTATAACCACATAGACATAACTATAATTTTGAAAGATTTACTATAACTGCAAAGACATGACCGTGCTTGTGGTTATCTTTCACCACTTGTTTAGGGTAAAAAGTGAAAAATGTAATTGTTTCATGAATGTTAAATTGATGTTCTGGACAGTATGAATTGATTTCTCATTTGGGAATGTATCCTTGTTGATTTACATTTATTTCCAATGCAATTTATCTACTTTTCATAAATATGAATCTCTATTCATTATTTATGAATTTTATATATAATGAATCTCTGGGACCTTTCTCTTCAGTTCTTGGAAGGTCCCAGAGATTCATTTTGGCCTGAAACAAAACAAAAATTAAAAACAATACAAATTAATAACAATTTAATTCGGCTAACCTAACTTAACCTGACCTTAAGAACAAAAGGGAAATTATAAATTAAAAGTGGTGACAGATAATCCACAAGTACCGACATGACTTTAATTTTGGAACATTAACTGTAACTGCATGTAAATGACTATAATTTAAATGATTTACTATAACCGCAAAAATTTGACAATAATTTCGAAAAATTACTCTAATCACAAACATTGGATACACTCAGAAATATAACCATAGAGTAATGGCTGCAAGCTCGTCGATATTACTGTACCCAAAAATAAATCCCCTTAACCCGGAAAAAATACTGGCACTACCTAGAAGTAACTATAATTCCGAAGAAATGATTACAGCTATAGAGAAAGAATTTCAACCTCTGTAATATACAACAAGGTCAATGTGTAATTACGATGTCAATCACGAGAAGGTCGTCACGCTTTGATCCCAACTCGCATTATTATAACCACGAGAGCGAATTAAAACTCTGTTTTGTCCTCAAGTCCAGCATCAGTTCTAGGTGCATTGGTTTCAAACCCATTAGCAACCTTTTTATTTCTTAACGCGTCACAACTAAATATTTTAGATCCCTAGATTTCAACACATTTTCCAACCTTTCTTTTAGCACGTCACACCTATACATTCTTGATGCCTAGGTCCAACGTTCAACGTATTTTTCAATCTCTCTTTTAACAAGTCATACCTACACATTCTACGCACACAAGCATGTAGTAGATTAAGTAGGTAGGCTCACTAGACACAACACACAGGACCAGGCCAGTAGGTAGGCTCACTAAACACAAAACACAGGACCAGGCCAGTAGGTAGGCTCACTAGACACAACACACAGGACCAGGCCAGTAGGTAGGCTCACTAGACACAACACACAGGACCAGGCCAGTAGGTAGGCTCACTAGACACAACACACAGGACCAGGCCAGTGGGTAGGCTCACTAGACACAACACACAGGACCAGGCCAGTAGGTAGGCTCACTAGACACAACACACAGGACCAGGCAAGTTGGTAGGCTCCCTAGACACAAAACATGGGACCAGTACATGCACTGGTCTCGCAACCTTTGATCGCTCCAAATTTTCATGCAAGTCAAACCCTCTCCTGGTGATCACAATTCTCAAAGCATCCCCTACGTTGCTCTCTAGAGCCTTCACGCAACAGTTCCCAACACTCGTGTTTGCTTTGAAGACCTCAGTTGTCTCAAAAACTCATTTTCTCAATATTGTCACTCCGTGCAGTATTTTCTAATCTGTTCGTTTAGTAATTCTATAGGGGTAACAGTTTCACAAGGCCCCAACGTCGAGGCATCTCACACTCGTCCACGTCATAAATATTTCATCTTTCCCTACATGACCAAGTCACTTCTTAATTCTGGACCCATCACACACCTTTTTAAAATTCTCCCCTCATTTTTGCAGCATGCTTCATTTTTACACTGAACCTCACCAGTTATTTATACTTCCTAGCGAGATTGGGCACTGGAGAAGGGTTCTGATGGGACCACACCGTAAAATCGCAACTACTGCAAAGCATTACCGTAAAATTGAGTCAATTAAAACAATCAAATCCGCAAAATTCACATAAGTGAGAAAAAAAAACACGGTAGAACTCCCATTGGTAAAAAAACAACACTGCAGAATTCGAAATTAAGCAAATTCTCGCTTGCATAAAACACTTGTGCAGGAAAACCGTTCATATACTGAAAGTTGTGCGTTCGTAACCTTCACAATGCGACTGAAGCCTCGCTG